>JASANE010013256.1:0-23617 GCA_030248225.1 Trileptium ribeirensis
TTTAGCTGTTCGGCACAACACTAGAAACTATCAATCTGTACATAAATAAGAATAGAAACCTTTGAATCCGCAAAAATATATGAAAGACAACCGCGATAACTGGAACCTCACTCTATCGCATAATTTGTGCACATAGACTTCGATATGGCAGTGCCAATTGTACTGATCAGCGTCATCTTTTAAAAGCAAAAACACCACATATTAAACATTTCAAGCATTTGTACTACTAATTCTAATATATTAAATAATGGTAGTTGTTCTTCAGCTTTACCAGTGCACATCGTAAGTGAAGCAGTCAATGGTAAAAAAAATATTACTATTCTGCTCTATAGTAAATGCATTTCTTTACTATATTCTTTGACGGCTGTAAACAGGTCAGCGATTTTGAAAATTAGCCATTTAAAATCAGGGAGTCACTACATTATAGGGTAATGCTGGCTAAGAAAAGTAATTTATGAAAAATAATTAATTCGTGACACTGTGACTATTGAACTAATGCAACGTTGTTATATAAACGCATTTTTTTGCTGCAATGTTAGCTATTGTATCATTTTTTATTTTTATATTGCTGCAGCTACATACTCTCGAAGAATTGCTCTCTTAAGGCCTAGATGTCCGGTGTTTCCCTCGATGGGTCGGACTCCCTCAACCAAAATCTACCCTCCCTGACGGCTCCGCTCTTCCCTTTTTGAAAGCCCCGCTTCCGCACCCCCGAAAGCTCCGCCCTTCACCGAAGACTCTGCGCCACCACACCAATCCCTCTGCCGATACCTAAGCCGAAGGACCTTCGATCTATGTCTAGGGTTATATCCTAAATCTCTTCGCTTAGGGCACGGCCATGACTATATGAGTTACGTGCTGCAATCATACAAATTATTGCGATATATATAACGAATTTATAGCATATATACTTCGCCAAAAATATTGACTCATAGAACAAAGCAATTGATGTAATATTTAAAAACAATGCTTTTGATGTTTGAAAAACACATTGGAATATAGTAAATTTCAAGAGTTTCTGAAGCAAAAACACTATTTTATGTCAAGAGCGACTGGGTAGCATGACACGGGTGTACGACAATGATAACCGCTTTGCGTTTGTTGTTTTCGATCTGCCGAATTCACATTCTTGTGCAGTCTTTACTCGCGCGCTGTCAACATATTTGGAACAGAATTTTGTTCCTCTGAATATGACTACCACTCTGCCAGGGTTAGATAATAGTTGGTCAAAAACGAAGACAGGAAATTCTAGACACGTTTGATTTACTTGACGTAATGCTGCACACTGGGAAACTTGTGTTTAGTATTCGTAATAAACAGTGTGCAAAATTGGATGAAATTAGTTTCGGGATAATGTATTGTGTTCTCTATTCAAAATTTAAGCACAATCCTGATAGGTTTGACAGCCTAAGAGCTACCTAAGTACCCGATCGCTCATCAAAATACCATACATCCGTTTTGGGGATACCGTTTTGGTTTGGTGCTATGATAAGATAGGTAAACTATTATTTCTATCAAACAATGAAATTATCACCAATTTTGGTTGTGCTTTTATAGTGGCCAGAACCTTATAATCATTGTAAAGCCGCATTATGCATAGTTGTGCGTTTACAAGCAGAAGTCATTTTTTTATAGATTTCTCCAAAAATTTAGTAAAAATCTGGTCGAATTGCTTTAGCGATTTTATCAGATGTCTCTGGCTGCTCTTATGCCCAATATTCAGAAGCCAACCGTTGTTAAGTACAAACCGAATGAAGTCAAGGGAACGACGTTTTCAACAAAAGCAACTGGAAGCGTTTTTAATAACTTAGCAGCAGCTTCTTAGTTGTATATTTCGAAGGTATTATAAATAATTTTTGTTTTATGCCATGTGATATATATGTGGTATACGTACATTAGACTTTGTATATTTTTAGGCTTATACTATACATCCGGTTTAAAACACAGCTGCCGTGCGCTGAAGCGCCGTCGACACATGTTTTGTCTAATGTTGCCACATAAAGTTTGCTAACCACGTCGGCTGTATTGAAAATAAGCGTATTGTTTTTCATCAGAAGATTCGAAATTGATGTGATCGTTTGTGAAATTTTTTTTAATATTATAAGTTTGCAGACAATGGGCCATATTTTGGCATTTTTTTTCTTAGAAATGTTTTCGAAATATTGGTGGCAATAAGCAAAGTTGGGTTCAATACCGAGAACTGGTTAAAGTTGTGGCATTTATAAAATTTTACTATGAAAATTCTTCTATTCCTGTGCAGGGCAGAACTGCATATATAGTTTGTTTAGACTTGAGAGATTAGTGTCCTACATAGGTTTTGTTGATCATTTAGTGGTCTTGCGTGCTTCTAAAATTACTAATGACCGAGTACATAATTTATTGTCGTTTATGACAGAGGGTGGACAGGTTTTGGTTCTTTCACGTTACTCATGGTTTGAAGAACATAAAACTAGGCAAAAAGAAGGGTGTTCGTTTTTTTCGTTTTGAGCGGGTGTCGTGGTGATGTTTCGACTAAAACCACAAATTGCTTGGATTTCCAAAGCACAAAATCTAGTCCTAATCTGCACAGTTTTCTGATACTAGGTACAAGTTTATGCCAATTGCACAATAAGTTAAAAAAAACCAAAATGACATTCCTGCATGCCTTAGGTGTAACAAATGGAAAAGCTTAATCTATATACGAATTCATATGCTTGTTTAGCTTCTTAAGCCAGATATTAACAAAAATCGCCTCAATGAATTCAGTTATTCACAGCAGATATAGATTCCTTAAAGCCAAGTTATTTAATCAATCAAGTGTTCGTCCCATTCTCATGAATAATGGTTAGTTTAAAGGTTATAAAGAGTCAAATCTTCCTATCTGTTTATTGAGTTTTTTACTGCTTATGGAGGTTTACGCTATCATTACTTATGATTAGCCTGTTACGAAATTTATATATTTGCGGGCTTTTGGCATAACTTGTCGATTAAAACCTTATTATTTTTTTTGAAAAACAAATAACTGTTTTAAGTTTGTCATCATTTCTGGTTTACTGTTTCACTAGTACGTTCTAGTAAAAATAAAATTTGATATTTAACACTGTTACTCCTTTGTAATGCGGGAAACAGAAAGAACATGTATACATATCCATGTGCACTTACTTTTTCTAATGTGACCGAGTCGAGTACTGATAACTCAAAATTATATATAAAAAGGTTAACCGAAAGTACATAAATGCTCAGTCGGCGGAACCACCAGAGTATCATCCGAATTACTTAACTATGTTCAGTTTGTTCTTTTTAGTTGCGATTTAGCGATCTACTAGCTTCCTAACATAATGTTAAACGGTACAATGGTTGCGATTTTGCCGATTAGTGGCGGTTCCGCACACCTAACAATGTTAAATATATAATACGCATTATACAGTGTAATGTACGAATAGGGAATGCCGCAAGTTAATTATGTGATGTTCCAGCGTAAACCCAAACCATTACTTAAACCACGATTGTGTTTTTCTACTAGGTGAATCTACTATATTACACTCTGCTGTACTTAGAAATTGTCTACAGGGATTTATCTATGCAATTTGCACTGTGATGCATTTCTATAGTTCCAACCTAATTACCAATGGCTAACTTTTGCTTCCCCCAATTGTTGCTATTCATTATTAACGTTTGCATGATTATAACAATCCATTTTTGGACACCTTGGTATACGCTACCATTGATTTCAGGTCCCTCATTCCTTTTTCGTTGTTCGCAAGCGGTTCGCCCGCTGGTCGCTTGTGAGGCGAGAAGCATTGCATTTCGAAAACTAAATTATATCCGGCTTAAAAGTAGTAATACGTTTGTGGCATTAGATTATTCGGTAAGATCGTAATGATTCAATCGAATATTTACAATCCGTTGTGAATGTCGAACGTTCAAATTTTGCGTAAAACTTGTTCGTTACTATAAATGATTTGTGTGCGATTCGCTATTCGCACTACCATACAATTCTCAACTATCGTTCACCTTAGTACACAAAAAATATAGTGATACCGATTTTACAGCTCCATAAGCTTATGGTAGTAACAGTTTAGAACCAATGAGTGCAGAAGCTTGGGCCTAGTATATCGTAATTTTATAGCCGGCGTTCTACTGACGTCCTATAACTGTATCTCGGCGGAGCAAAGGATCTTGCACTATACAACTATAACTTTGATGTTGTCCTTCGGTGGCTTTACATATGTCTTAGACTATTGTTAGCATATTGGAGTCCTATCAATATCTGACCTTTTCTTCGCAATCCAGCGTCAGGATTCCTACGTAAAATCCCTTCCCTTCCCAATAGGTTTTGTGCCCAAGCGTCTAAATTATCAAGCTAGACTTGTTCTAACTATGATGAGGTTAAAAATAATTCGAATAAAAATACTAACGTTTTGTCTAGAGATGATTTTGTGGGCCCTTTTAGTTAAGCAGAATCATTTCTTACCAATCGTCAAACGCTAGTTTCAATGGTTGCTGAGATGGTGTGATTTTGTGTGCTTGTGTATTCTCTTTCTAAGATTTGGTTAGAAACCACTAAACTAAAAATTTTCTCGTTTCCAGAGAGTCAAGTATATATATCACGAATCCGCTGGTAAATTTTAAATTCGAAGTTATTTCAGATTTGTCTATTTTGCCCTATGGTTTCCACCATATTTCCTCAAATCATTGTTTGAGTTCAACCTTAGTATTAAAAATAAGTTTGAACCTATTCTAACCAGTTTGGCTAGCCAACACCATTACTTTTGGTATAGACGTGGGCAAACTCCATCCTGTATTTCACTCTAAATTTAAGTTTTGAAGCTCAAGTTTACTCCTGCATAATGTTCGGACATTTTGAATAGTGAAGCAAATTGCACAGTTGTCCATGTGTGAGCGTGCTGAAAGGCTGATGTTAGTGGATGTTATACTCCCACCTGTAATCATAACTACGGCGAAGGGAACCATATTCAGCACGCGTGTGGTATATTTTGGAATGACCAGGTTTCTGATATTGTCATGAGTTTCAGAGCATTAAAACGTTATGGAGAGCAACTTCAGTTGCTATTGTGGTAATTACTGATACGTAAACTTCTTGGTCGGCTGCCGGTATTGTTAAAATACCACCTTGTAAACTTTAAAATATACAAACTCCTTTGCACTAGACAGCGTACCTGTAGTAGTAATTTCGTTGAACGGATCAATTTTACATCAACGGTGTGTTGGTTCGTGAACTCTACCAACATCTGCATTTGTAAAGGTGAGTTGGTCTTTTGGCTAGATTCGTGATGATTGTACATCTGCACCTTGTTGCAATTGTTTTGCGCTGAAGCTGTTGTGATGTGATATCCTAGGGTTAATTTGAGAACGACGCGAATATACAAGGTGCATACCGTTTATAATGTATGATATGTTTAGCTGCTACCTAGAGGTACTAAGTAAAGAATCTTTCACCATTTCATGTATGGTGTGAATATTGTGATTAGCTTGAATTTCTTTTTTCTCTCGTCGATTGCGCTTAATAGAATGCAGTATTAGGATCGCTTGGTTTGCACATTTCGTAATTAACGGTTACATTGTAAATTACTTTAATACATAGTTGTGTAATTTATCAAAACGAGAGGTCCTGTTGAATAAGTTAAACAATTATGATTGCATCATGTCTGTATATGGAATGGATCCCTCACCGCGTGCAGTTGTTCTTCAACAGCCAAAACCGTTGCTCAGGAAATAAAAATTGATTCATGATAAAAAGGGTTGAAGTTTTTTTTTTAAATTATTTCGCTACAATAAAAAACGTGAATAAATGTAAGATACTTCTGATTGTTGTTTTCGCCTTCAACCATACATAATTATAGCACAGAATATAGAGCCTACGTAATAGTTTGCATGGTATAATCGGCGTTTTTTTTTCAAGACAATACGGCGATTATGATATATATGTTTACACGTTCTTACCCTTGGCCGCCAACTCAGCTCACACGATTCTCAGGTTAGATTTAAGCACGGGCTTTGTGTAAACCGATAAAAGGGACTATTTGTGAATAGATTAACAGATAAACGGTGATTCATGAGTTTGAAGTAAGTTTCACATAGTTTCTGCGACATTAACAATTGTCGCAAATATTGAACAGATATGTGTAAATCTCCGAGCAGATGGAGATTATGGTCGTTTCTTTTGAAAAGCAGTAAAAATCTCCCCCTCATCTTTGCGCATTTTTGGAATTTTTGCTAACGATAACGTTACTGTTGAATTGGTCCCACTACGGATGGCACTCATGTATATTTTTCACATTCGGGATTTTGTAATCAGTTGCGCTATGTATCACTTTAATGTGTTTTTCAGCTATGTTTTGAAGGTATCAAAAATTTGTTTCCACGATCACCTAGATATATCCGCAGATCTAGCTTTGTCTGACGGATGATCATATTGATAACTGTTCATATTCTTTGCCACTGTTACTGTGATTATTCCTTGGTATACTGAATTGGTTTGTACACCTTTCAAAAAATATGTGGTAACATGAATGATGAGGGAGATTTAGAATACATAGATTCGGTATTGTATTATTTTTGGCGAAGCAAAATTCAATACTATTTAACCCAGCACTTTCATGCGGGTAAGGCTAAACATTATTGTGTACCCGAATCCTTTCAGGCCAACTTTGATTTAGAGTGTTAGCTAGTAGCACAGAGATTTAAATAACTATTATATATGCACCAGTAATTTTGCGTAACGAATTTCAGCCAACTTTTTATAAAAAAATTCTTGAGCGGAAACTTGAACTGTGAACTCATTTTAGCATATAATCAGGTATCTAATATTATAAAGATGTTAAGCCGCTTGTCTAACAACTGTCTAAGTTCTTTCTTATCTCAATTTGAGTTTTATTTCAGGTCGGGCGTGTGCTGTTTGTTATTTGAATACAGCCCCAATATTTATCCGTGTGGCTGTTGTGCAGTGGATCGCACCAAAGGAGTTCACACGAAAACGTGTTCACTTTTTTACACCGTGTTTGTCCGTTGGCTCTGTTGCAACGCACGAAAGTCTATTGCGGTCGCATTTGGCATTTTGTTCCGGTAAAACACTAATGTAGTTAATTTTTGAGATTTTTGTACTTAAGAGTGTTAGTTAGTTGCATCGCCCATCACTGAACTTTCTAGTGAAATAGCCCCATACGTTATTGACCTTATAGCACGAAACTGAGTATATCCGGTTAATATGGTAACTTCGATTATCGTTTTCCCATGTTTGTAGTAAATGTTTTGAATTGAAATACTGTCACAGATACGATTTAGCCTTGGAATAACGACGAATTTTAGAGTTTGAGTTTTGGATCTACAGACAATTTTTCGGGAAAACAAAACGTGTGCATGTGCGGCCACGTTTTTCTGTGTCCTAACGTTGCTAATTTGATGAATTCTACAACCGGTGTTTGAGAGTATTGAGGTTAATGTATGCCTGGACGTTTCTGCATATTCTATGGCGATATTATCAGATGTCCATCATAGTAGTATATATGTAGTAGAAAAAAACGGGTTTTGTTTGGCCTTCTTGATTTCATGACCATCTTATTACAATGAATATGGGTAATTAAAAAAATTGACACAATTGGTAACAAGGGCAATGTTCCTTTGTACCAGTAATCGTGTCTTTGTGCTCAGTTGGTGCTTTATACGTATCAGGTTGTATTAATGGCACCTATAAATTTGTATTTGATAGTTAAAACAGTTAAAACTTTATTAAAGTTTATATTTTTTGTGAAGTGCCCACGTGCACGTTCACCCGCAAATTTTAAGTGATTTTTTTAACCTATTTGAAATATCAAGTCATTGTTAACAGTAATATCAGTCATAAAATTTAGTTAAACATTAAATTTACACTGGCATTACTGTAGTTTATTTTTGTACCCAGTACACTTTTGTCCGGGTTTTAAATTATTCAAAGTTTATTTTTTACTCAAGAATAAATTCTTCAAATGTGATGCGGTAATAATTATCGCAGCGTGTTGGGCCTATAACTAGCTTATTTACAGCAGCAATATTAGTTCCAGGAATAAATATGCAAAGAATTGTAGATATTTTTAATAAACTACGAAACATCGTGAATTGTTATATGAGTAGGTGATGCAGATTTCAGCAATTATATTTTTAGCGACCTTTTCTACTCAAAATTCCAATAATTTGCTGTTAATCTAGGCATTGCTAGTCTGGATTTTGGGTTATTTAAACAGAGAGTTAAATCGGCTCTGAGAGTCAGTCGCGATCGGAGATCTCAGAGTAAGTAGTCTCTTTAATTATATTTTCTTAGCTTAACTGCCACACGGCACCTTGTTATCTAACACTGTTCTAGCTAGGCAGTAGTTACATAAAGCTAAAACTTAGCGCTGATTCCGAGTTTAAGAAAAATTTGGGGTCTATTGAGAGCAGACGGGCTGCTCCGAAAAATTTTCTGTTGAGAGCACAGGGGTGCTCCCTTTACTAGCGGGTCTTTGAGAGCACACGGGGTGCTCCACATTTTCTTGGGTCTATTGAGAGCAGACGGGCTGCTCCTAAAATTTTCTGTTGAGAGCAGAGGGCTGCTCCGAAAAATTTTCTTTGAGAGCACAGGGGTGCTCCGATAAATTTTATTGACTAGGTTGAGCTAAGCTTAAGTCAAAGCTTAGGCCGGATCGACGGATCCACCTTGTAGTTCGTAAAGTTGCTCGAGCATTAATATTAATTTATTAGTCGGATCCATAGATCCACCTTGTCAATTCAACAATTCATTATTTTATTGCCGTACTACTATTTATTTTAGTAATATTAAGTTAGGTGCTTATTTTATTTGTGTAGTAAGTGAAGTCCTAGGTTCTGAGTGCTACCATTACACAAGGTCATCGTTGGAGAAATAGGAAGATTTTAAACCCATTAGGACTCGCTTCGCTACAGGATTTTGTGTTCTGAAAAGAATGAATTTTGGCGATAGGCTCTTGCCTTTTTGACGAAGTACTTTCCATGCTAGTTTCGTTAAGTCAATGTGTCAACGAACACGCGTCTGAGCGTTTAATATTACAAAGGGGTGTTAGACAGGGATGTCCTCTATCACCTTTACTTTACGTGACATGGTCTGATGTTGCAGCAAACTACGTGCAGCAGACGCCACTCGTCAAGGGAGTAGCTCTTTAATACAAGGATAACAGAGTACGCTGACGATACGATCTAGAATTGTTTCACCTCCTGATGATTTAATATCGTTGACTTGTGGTGCAGCAACTAAATTTCCGTGGTCTCCATCGCATGTTTTTAATGTTAGATAAGTCACACTTTCTGGAGTCCAGTGACTGGTGGCACCGATTTGCCAAACCTGGTAATCAAACGACATATTAGTCGTCTTATGTTATTATACCTTAGAGCCTTAACGCCTAAAGAAATGCAAAGCTGGAGAAGTTGTTGCTTTCATTATTACAGCAAAGTAGCATTGAAGCTACAAACGCTTATTGGTAGATAGAACTGCCCTACCGTACATAAAAAAATACGGGTAGCAATACTAAAGTATGGTTTCAGACGTCAGGAAGATTTCGAATACATATTTAGTAAAAATTTGTTCTTGCTAAAGCTCTCTCAAGTTTTTGTATATATATCTTGTGGATCAAAATGGCTACGAAAACGAATCACTTAAACGTTGACATAAGATAGAGTGACGTCCTGGGAAAAATCCGCCGGTTTGTTTCGAAACGTTGGTTAGTAGCCAAGGTTGAATACGTAGAAGGCAAAGTGCGAAATTGTCACCGTCTCCTGCGGTACCTTGCATTATTTACGAACCTTAGGTCTTCCTGCTTCACAGAAAAATCGTCTCTTTGCTCGTTTTGCAACGAACCAGGACGCCAGGGTAACTTTCATCTTTTAGTTTACTACCCAAGAGGATATGACTTAATATACTGTATGTTTTACTGTTGCATAAGAGAAAAACAAACGTAGACACTCTTTCTTGTTGATTTGATGCTAGGTTGTAAACTTCGAGATAAGGCAAGTAACATCTGTTTCAATTATTTAGTACAAAATATACAATTTGCAATATGGCAGAGCAGAGTCGATCATGGGTTCAATCAAATAAATAATCTTGCCTTGCAGATAAAGAAAGAAAAAAATTAAGAAAAACACGACGCAAAGTCTGCGCAGAATAACATCAACTATGCTCCCAGAGCGTTCTTTGCGCCTCTTCAGTTGTTTGGTACACCCATAGAACAACCCTGAAAGTTTTACTTAAATAATATGAGCAACAATATATTAATTTTCTTGTTTTACGGTTAAACTGTGATCTGCATTTCATTGTTCATCAATTCTTTTCAAAAAAGTTAAATAGCGCGGGCAACAAAATCGATACCTGCCCGTATGCCAGATTTGAACTAAAAAAATTCAGACAGACTGTCATAAGGCGTATTCGGCAAAAAAGACGGCTCGAATAATGTGTTTTTATTAGCGAAACCAGCTTGGTTGAAACTCCGTTGACCTTCATTACTTTATACACCGACTTGCGGTGAACGGAGTTGATGGTAGCCTTGAAGCCTACAAATGCAGCTACGACAAATCTTCCATACTGATGCAGGTGTTCTAACAGCACAAGTATGCTTAATATCTGATCTATGTGCTGCGACCTCGACGAAAACAGCAGTGCTGTTCCCTTTCAAAAATTTCGCGCTAAGCCTTCAAACGGTCGGAATGGCTTGTTCTAGGATTTTAATTCAGTATAGAAATGGGGCGGTAGTTACAGTAGTCTGACTTATCTGCTGTTTTATGAAAATGCAGAATTATAGCAGCTGTCCTCTTTCACCCTGATTTCGCACAGCAGCTCATGCGGATTCGCGGCTACATCTACCGTCAGCTTAATACAGATGGAGGAATACCGTCTTCACCTGTCGCTGTTCCACTTTTGATCTCTGACATCCTTTAGCACTTTACTTACAGATGCATTGAAGTCACTGATTTCTTGATTGGAGAACCCGGAGATGCTGACATCGCTGTCTTTCAGTGGGTTTTCTGGCTGTTCACGCTTCAGTTTATAGCGGAAATGCTCCCGCAGTGACTACCTCGTACTGTTTTGGTTACAAAGTTGTTGCCAGATGTGGTGAGAATGACACCGTGGTACCAATGCTAAATAGCTATAAATTTTCTACTTAGTTTAAACAGCGTATGTAGTATTATGCAAATATATAGATGTATACACATATATGCATGCTCATGGACGAGTAGAGTTACCCCGTCCTAAGGCTCCACCCGCTCACGAAGTTTTGGCTACCAAGCTTTCCCTGACACGTGGTCCAATCGCCTGATAGCCGCGCAGGCGACGGAGGCTCTCCCCCGATGACCTCTCTTCCAAGGACCTGGCTACCGTCCTCTCGGACTTCGGACCTCGGTCCTTGTATAATTTATATACTGAAAAAATTTATTTTATAACTTATTTAAACAAGTGGCGTTTTATGCAATGCACTATGCTTCACTGCAATATTTTCATTTTTTAAAGATTCTATGATGAGTCCGTTGTGTCAGCAAACTTTCTTTATAGTCAACGGACGCATTCAGAAGAGGGACCGGTGGTCCCTCCGTTAGCTTCCAATTTAATGGATCCGTTGTTGCTTTAGATAAAAATTTTCTACTCTGTTGCGCAGAAACCATGAAACTTGCGCCTCGTACAACAAAATAGTACATTTCGGATTTATTTTCCCCGGAACCCTCCGTTAGCACAAAACTTTGAGATGGTCCTTCCCTAAGCAAAATTCTGGCTCCGACACTGGGTTAGTCTGTATAATATATATGATTGGTATTCATGGACAGTAAGATTCGAACGAGGGTAATTTGCACGCAGCAAAGCCTGCTGTATACAGCGTTATACTTTGTCCATCAGTTTGTTGTTCGCACCGAATGATCCAGATAAACATAAAGGAAATTTTAGAGAATTGGTCTTGGACAATTTCAACGAATGACAGAATAAGTATGGAAGGCCTTATTAATTAGTTAAGTCGCCAACAGGGTACGAGGCGAAAAAACGCTTTGCAATGGCCACGAAGCCACAAGAAACTTCAAAGCGGTTTTATACTATTTTTTGTCCACAATACTTCAAGTTTTACTGATGTCTTATAGTTTAAAAATATTTGAAAAATGCATAGTTCAAAAACAACAAAATCGACTGAATGACGCAGGCGCCCGCAAACGATTTTAAGTGGGCTCCAAGCTATGTTAATACATATCTGGGGGAAGCTAAAATAAAACATTTTTGGGACGTGTGTACACTAAGATAATACACGTCTGATGGGGTCGGAATAAGACAAAACACATCTGGGGCACGAGTGCACTCCGCTGCTCCAGCTGCTCTCCGTGCCCTGTTTTCCCTGGTCCTTGGAATGACGTTGCTGGAAATAGAAAGTTTTCACGGTTTTGCTGTATTTTCCATTGTAAGATTGTTAGTTACAGTCTTTCGGATGGACTAAAGTTAAAAAGCTATATTCCACAAGTGCTTCGTGTCTAAAAAACAATATATATAATACAAACGGGCTACAGAGATACTACAATATTCAGCATTTCTTAATCACAATATTCAGAATTTCTTAATCGCGCCACCAATTGTGAAACGGTCACTTTTTCTGTGAATAAAGAATTACAATGGCTACTTGATACTGAACCGCCGGCGAATATTAAAATGATACATGTATAGTGTATTTTCTAGCTATATAATTAGAAATTCAAGAACATGTTTTTCGCATCTGCGAATAATATTGACTCGTCTCCGCGTCAGCTGGAAATTAATTTATAATGTTTGTAGAATGATGCTACGTGCCCAGAAATTTAACCAGACGGTGACTGATGGCTTTTGTAAATGACACAATATAAGCCTAGAATATTTATTTTTTTTAAAACAATGTGCAACGGTATAAGACAGACTTTCGTGCACTGATTCCCCTAATATAATGCAAATGGCATCATCGTATACAAACACCATGCATATATCAAAAACTTCGCAGTGAAAAATAGAAATATTCCCATGGAGTGCTCGGCGTGTGTTACAAAAGATCACTATTAATGGTTTTAGCTACCAGACCTCTAATAATTGCATACGCGCGCGGCGACGTTAGTTAGCATAAAATAGAAAACTATTTCTGTGATTTGAGTATAAAGTTATAGGTTAATACATTGCTAATCATTTACGATTGGCCACAGTTATCTAATTTATTTAATATCATATTTTTAGTTTACTCTTCAGAAGCCTTTTAACATAAGATAATTAAATGAATGAATTTTTTTAAAAATTTTAACCAGTATTTGACAAACCGTATAAATATCTGGTATGTATCTCTCAAGCGATGGGGAAACGGCGCGAGCGGTGAAACCAGTTTATGGCTATTTTGACCCGAAGATGAGGTCGAATTTTAGCGCTAATCTAAAGGCATATCTTTATCGCTTTTGCGAATGTTGATATTTTGATAGAAAAAATTAATATCTACGTTTGACCGAAAATGTATTTTTTCAATCAAAAAGTTGCACATCCATCCGAATATGAGTTATGCGCGACACCGATAGTCCAAAAATAAATTGTCATGATCATGGTGTTTTGCTATAGCGGTCACGGTTGAAATTCCGCTCGCTTCGCTCGCTCCGATTCATTTAATATAAATCTAACTTCTATTTGCCTTTAGTTATGAAAGTCGCACTGAACGAAACACAGGATTACAGATTTCTCACATCGCCAAAGTCCACATTTTAATAAAGATCATTTATGTTCAATAATTTTGGTATTTTACCATAACAATTTTGTTTCTCTTAATAAGGAACGTACTAGAATATTTTCAAATAAAAATTTAGTGTTGGCGACTTCCATAACATCAGCAATTAAGTCACTAAAACCACTGGGATAGCAACTTCGGTAAGCTTTATACAGATGATGCATGTTTATATGTATACCTTTTCTGTTATAAATTGTTTCAACGAGTTACACATGAAAATAACATGTAATATACATTCGCTGCAAACTTTTTGCACTTCTTCTTCCACGTTTTTTCGAGCACCAAATTGTCTGTAGTCGCATAGGTGCCATCCATCTAGGATGAGCCAAAGAAATTCAACGTCAACTGGGCACTTAATCAAATCATAAAGTGTGTGGCTAACAGACGATACTTGTCACGCTATGTCTCATGTGCTGGAAAACCACAAGCTTGCTTAGTGAACTTGCTTAGTGTAGGTTGAAGCGCAAAATAGTGGTGATTTTTCTCTGTGATTGTATTTTTCACTTCCTATTCCACCGTTGATGCGACCGGTATCAAGTCAACAGTATAAACGAAAGAAAACGCAAATTTAATGTTTTACCTTTCCAGACTAATTATTTGAAAAACATTTCTTTGATTTCATCTTATGTTAGACTTAGTAATTACGTCAATACGCTCTGTGTTATAACTTTTGCAATGAAATTTATCTTCCGGCCTACCATACTGCAATCTCATTGCAGCATTATCTATTCTACAAATATAGGATAAACTTATTCAATATAAGTGAAGAATATTTGTATTGATTTTTGTAGTTTAGTAAAGTATATATTATCACATGACGTGTCGTTGACCCTGTTAACTGTTTTTAAAACTGATATGGCAAACCTATCACAGTCACACTAGCCTATGCCCTAAAAATCTCAAAAAACTGGTCATACTTTTCATGCTGAATTGTCAGTATTCACCTGCGGCATCCAAACAGCACTAAGTTTATATCCCTTAAATTTTGGATATTTACCATGCGGAAGCCAGATCAAATCATTCCAGCGCCTCTGATTAAATTTTGAAATCTGCCGCCTCGGATTTGCTTCCAATTTTTAGCAATTGTCTAAAATAACGCAATTAGACATCATCAAAAACCATTAACACTTCTAATTATGTAGTTGCACTGCACCAACTTTATACAACACGAAATAATGCGTTAATTAAATTTTGTTGTCCAAAGTGCGTATTCGCCGCATGTTATATTCGCTCCGTTATGAAGAGCCTTAAGGCAACAGTTTTTCAACTATCCTTAGTCGAATTGAAAACTATTTCATGGAGTAAAAAGGTTAAAGTGTCTTAGATAATCTCGTTTTTTAGGTCTGTATGTTTCATAGGTATATAAAGTACATAAGGAACTATCAGATCTCTGGCTGTTATGTTGCGATTGTGATATTGTAATTCGCAGACACTTTCATTCTGGAATCTATTTCAAAAACGTATTTGAAATGATACGGCTTAAAACAGCATTGCACACTTGAATATGGCGCATCCTATATTTAAGATATTATCTACACAAATTAATAAATCATTCTTTGCATTTGCATACCTATTTCTCTAACAGGTCAATGTCTTTGGTGTTCAATATTTTTACAAAAGTAACGCTGGTAATTCATTATGGTAAAACGCATCGGTAAAATGTAATATAATGCTGCTTCCGTGGACGTAGCTAAGTAGGTATCTCTCTGCATATAATACTACATAGGTCCATTGTAGGATATGTAACGCCGAGTACGCTATTTGTTTGTTATTGTGTTCATGATATTAAACCAATGGTCCACAACCAATCACGACTTTGTGTTTTTTGTGTTCATGAACGCGATTTGCAACACAGCAATACCTTGGCGCTGTTTGCAATAACGATTTTCAAGATTTAGCATTGCATTTTTTGACTTTGTAAAATGTCAAAAACAAAATAACATTCGATGTTGCATAGTCAGATGAACCTGAACAAACGTGCGAAATTGGCAAATATAAGCATGCGTTAATTGCGTTATGTGAGGCATAGTTGGCTCCTGAAGTATTACAGTAGCGATGTAATTTCCGATTGCTTCAAATTTCAAGCAATTCGTCTACGTTAAAGATTCCGTACAATTCCAGGAAACGCAAGAAACACAAGGTTACCCACGGTAAGTTAGCCCACACAATGGACGTTACTGCGGCACTATCGAAGACGCGTCCTTTCAGCCGGTTTAAACGGTATTAGATAATCAGTTATAATTCATAAAAATGATGACAACACAGACAGACAACAACATCCCAGCTCAATGAATACTCAACCAATATATGTCGCAGAGTGACGCGCCTTTGCAGCCAGATTTAGCTTGCCTGTACTTACGTTAACAGACACGAAGACAGCGAAAATGACATGTGATTCTACTACTGTATGCAACAAGACTTTTCAATAAGATTTTGTTAACTCTGTGATTACGTTCATGATACTGACTGTGGTGATACTAAAAAAATTGATTACGGTCAAGGCGGGAAGTCTCTCGGACTTCTAATGGTCTTGTTGATTACGTTCATGATACTGACTACGGCAATAATCAAAAAATTGATTACGGTGAAGGCGGAAGTCTCTCGGACTTCTAATGGTCTTGTTGATTACGTTCATGATACTGACTACGGTAATAATCAAAAAAATTGATTACGGTGAAGGCGGAAGTCTCTCGGACTTCTAATGGTCTTGTTGATTACGTTCATGATACTGACTACAGCAATAATCAAAAAATTGATTACGGTGAAGGCGGAAGTCTCTCGGACTTCTAATGGTCTTGTTGATTACGTTCATGATACTGACTACGGCAATAATCAAAAAATTGATTACGGTGAAGGCGGAAGTCTCTCGGACTTCTAATGGTCTTGTTGATTACGTTCATGATACTGACTACGGTAATAATCAAAAAAATTGATTACGGTGAAGGCGGAAGTCTCTCGGACTTCTAATGGTCTTGTTTATTACGTTCATGATACTGACTACGGCAATAATCAAAAAATTGATTACGGTGAAGGCGGAAGTCTCTCGGACTTCTAATGGTCTTGTTTATTACGTTCATGATACTGACTACGGCAATAATCAAAAAATTGATTACGGTGAAGGCGGGAAGTCTCTCGGACTTTTAATGATCTTGTGTATATATTATTTTCCTAATTCCTTTGCTAACATTAAAACATAGAAAAGATTTGTTGCTGATTTTAAGGAGTTTATAGATTACCGAAAGTTACCACAGCGGCGTTTGCGTTGTTATTACTTTAGCTTGAAACGTTAAGACAATTTACAAAAGTAAATTACTCATCATTTTAAATATTGTGCTAAATTTTGAGTGTAAACTGTGAGCTAGAGAATAATTGCGTATCTCAAGTAGCGTAATACAGAGTATCCTTCCCAAAATAGAATGATTAAAAGTTCTTCAATTTTTAAGGCTCAAACTGGTAGTATAATAATAGCTTATGTAAAAAAGCGCTGCATAGCAGCCGTGAACCATATCAGAATAATAGAATAAAAGCAACAATTGTTTCTTACAAATATGTTTTAAATGCCAGCGATGGAATATCAAAACCACCTAATTGTAGAAACTATGTCGAATATATACATATTGGAGAAACAGAGTTTTTGAGCATTTATTCCTCATCGTTTTTGGGTACAAAATATAATTCGACCGAGGTTCCTTACAAAATGCTATGTGGTGTGCCTGTTTTCGTTCGCGATATTTGGCACAATATGTACAAGAATGATGGCTTCGGCGCACAAACGTTTCAACACTCTTGCTTGTGCAACGGGTTTTGATTATGCTTTTTACACAAGTCATTTCATATTATATTTAAGGTTTTATATTTTATTACATTTTGCATTTATAGTCTTTTGTTTGCTGCCGCAAACCGGAGTCGTTATTAATTGTTCATCTCCAATATGCTATCTTGCAGCCTACGCCAAAACAAAAAACGCAAAGCCTCTATGAATTTGCATTCTAACCCAATCAAAATATATGCTTAGACCGAATGCTAGTCAGTCTTTTTTCTAGGGTGAAAGTGTTGAAATGTTTCTGTTATAGTTTCGATTGCAGAACCTTTAATTTGGTTTTTTTGTGATATTAGATTTTTACCGACTACACACGTGGTGATAACAAGCTTGCAGATATAATATTATACTTCTGCGCTGCTGTTGGGTCACTATATTGTAGAAGTTTGTTTCTCCATATTGTTATATAATTACAAACCAGTTTTTTTCACACATAGTGCTTCACAATCAGTTTCTACGTACCGTGTGTCCAAAAGCACATGCATATGTGGAACCTGTTTGAGCACAGAAAATTTATTTTCTTAAATAAAATTGTGTAGTAACAGTATAAAAGCTGAGTCGCTCTTTGGCGACACACAATTTTAGAGTTGATTATTTCCGCTGAATGTTGGACTTCACCTTTCTGACCGAGCAGTAGTGTTTGTTGTAGACACGAAAACACTGAAAACAATATTATGACAACAAGATATACATGCCCAAATTCTTGATTTCAACCTCAGCCAGCTTTGGGTCGGAATGGCTTATTAACATAATTAACAAGCTTAATTCGTTTATTTCCGGCCGAACTGGTTGTCAAACGACTCGGTGCGAAATGTTCTAGAACTAAATTTTGTATTCAGCAAAAAAGATACATTAAAAATTTTTAAACTCAATTTTGGTCTGTTGTACAAATCATAACATGGCAATAAATATCTGCCCGTTATCTACCAACAATTATGGTCCGGGCGCGAGTCGATTGACGCAATAACACTAGATCGGTATTGTTGCACAAAGATATTTGGAACGCAGAAAACCAGTCAGGACCAAGAAAGCGGCTCTCGGAAACTGGTGCATAATACATTATCCTCCCCGGGCTTAGATTCAGCACATCATGCAACGTTCCAAGACTTCCTTCATTTTTATATATTCGCCGTTTTTCTTTTGGTAATTTGTGTTATACACACACAGTCAGCTGATAATTTATTCTTAGTTTTCTTTTTGAAACAAGCTATCAATCAGCGCTGCTGAGCTTCTCTAAACATATCTACTAGTAGTGTCTGGCTTTGTATTTCCGCAGGCCGATTATAGCACCCTTAATATCTTAAGGAAAAGCAAATTTTTACGTATATCTGGCGAAAAATTGGTTATCTGGTTCTGGGGTCTTGGAGTTTTAGATTAGCAATTAAATCGCTGTAATTTTAGTACAATGAAACATGCTATACTCAAAACCGTTAGGATTCAGCTTAAATCTTTGGGTTTTTGGATAAAAATATGATAAAGTAAGTTTAGTTAAAAATTTTGGAAAGCATAAATGCTCTTAATTAAAACAAATCAGTTTTAATGGTCACGTATATATATAACGTATAACGCTAGGATTTGAGATATTTATTTCATATCGAGACGTTGGCGGAAGTATTGCACATTAAAAAGGGACTTTTTTGTTTCTTTAAATTTAATCTTAATGTATATACATACTGTATTCAAGTAATGTCCGGAGAATATACATCTTTTCACAATCAAATATCTTTTCACAATAAACCTCTTGGTATAATCGCCGTAATTTCAACAATTCTTGTAGATACCTACGATTTAGGGTTGGGAAACGGCCGTAAAAGTCGTCAGTCGGCCGTTAAATGGCAGACCATCCACAGTTTTCCGGTCGTTAGCGGCCGCGAATCCGTCTTCCGGCCGTTAATTTTCTACCGTTAAGAACGGCCAAAGCCATTAGTCAGCAGTTATGGACCATCGCCCGGCCGACCGTGGCCTATACGTTTACTGATGCATTTATAATAAGTGAACTAAATCACAGTACTGGAACTTTTTGATGCATATATATATATTCGCCTATATATAACCAATACGCAAGGATTTTGCACCCTCTTATACTATCTTGTCATATTAAAGCATATAACATATATGTTTATTATTCAACTAATGTAAGTCACGGTTCAATGATAGACCTCAAATCCGGCTATCCTCCAGCACTAAATATTGTACACTTTGGCTGTAGTTTGCCGAGGCGTAGTTTCATTGTACGCCTTGCAAAACCCTCTTATGGAAATTGTTTTTGAACAAATGTTGAAGTAATATTTGTGAATATTAAATTCCTGTCATAGCAAGAGAGGCTTCTCAGCAGTCAGCAGTCCGTTTGGCGTTGCCCAGCTATTGGCTGTCGGCCGGCCGAAAATTTAACATGTTTTACGACGGTCCCCATTTGACGTCAAAACCGGCAGTTGCTATCATATCGAATCGCCGCTTGATATCAGATATCGCTGCTTCATTCGAAATCGAATCAGATATCGCTTGATTGAATCAAATCTGGCTCAACCCTAAGCACGATGCTTAATATTAATTGAATAGAAATAAAATTTTTTTCTCACAAAGCAACAATATATTATCATTTTGAAAGCGAGGGTGAAACACTTGCTGCCGTGCATAGTTGTCGTTATGTTTGATCACCTGTAAAAGGCATTGTGTTTGATGTATATACCACTCTAAAATCTCTGGAACCCTTGAATCCTTATAATACGGGTCTTATGGACGTTCGTGGACATCAGCGTCGTATTCTGCATACCATAAAATCTATAATAGCTTTATCTAATTTATAATTACTACAGAAACTGTTTCACTTTTACAAAAACAGCTGCGGAAACTGTAATTTTTAAACTGCTACAGAAACTGTGATACTTTCAGAAAAACTACAACACAATTTGTGCAAATTTTAACAAAAAACTACTACATAAATTGAGCTGCTTTTACAAATTTGACATAGATTGTCTAGCTATTATGACACAAAGCTTTAAGTCAAAAGTAAACATGGCCGCATACTATTTTGTAGTATCGGCAAGGATATTACCATAGATGCGCATAGGGATTAGGGGAATTATCCACGTTACGCGTCAGACTTCCCTGGCAGTGGGCCCGCCCCCTCCCTCCATGCCTGCAGGCCGACGGTGCTGCGACGCCGAAGGCCGACTCACCTAATGCTTCAGCTCACCTCTCCCACATCCTGTACCATATAATCATATACCCGTTTCAACCTTGTGCTATTACTGTTGATTCTTTTGCCAGTTCTGTGCAAGTCCTGTGCAAACTCCACTGTGTATTCGCTTAAATTTTAAACAGGCATTATGATCTGCTAGAACAAATTATGTCCGTCTTTGAAAAACCTAGAAATAAAAAAATATAATTTCTGCAAAAAATTTTACCTTCGACAATTACATTCACCCTACAATTTCCATAACAATGACAAAACCTATGACCGAGATTTTTAAGTGGATATTTCTATCCATATTTGTGTCGACTTATTGACATATTACATAATGTCATCAGTATACTTCAGAAAAAAACTATAAATTTATCAAAGATTTAGAGGGACTATTTCATTAAATGGACTTGTTTAATTATGAATTTAGGTAATCGACGTTGTGTTTTCGAATTTTATCGAAAGTGAACGGGTATTAAATTTTAATCAGGTTAATAGCCAAAATCAAATGGAAAACGCCTGTGGAACGCGTTTGATTTTGTCTATTCATATCTTTGCTTACAAAATTTCATGCAATACCTGTCCTATGTAAGGTGTTATTTGCTGGTTTAATTTTTGAAAAAGCTTCATGTTTTACCAATTTCGTTGTAGTAACTGGTGCAATGTAAAAGGCACGAAATTGGAGGTTGTTTAGCAGAGTTGCAAAGAAAATAGTATGCGGCCATGTTCAATTTTGAGTTAGGGCACTGTGTCATACACTAGCTAGATGAGCAGTGTCATATTTAAAAGTAAGTCGATTTATGTAGTAGTTTTTTATTAAGAGTTGCACAAATTGCGTAGCAGTTTTTCCACAATTGATACACTTTCTATAGCTGTTTTTCTAAAAACACACAGTTCATGTTGCAGCTTTCTAAATCTGACATAATTTCTGTAGCACGGTTTTCAAAAATTTTGCCACAATGTGCAGTGACTGCACGCAACTCTCTTTTAATTCTGCAAAGGCGCAATCACGTTGGATTCCACATGATCCCACCACAGAATGCAACATGCGGTAAAAACGCAGCCCTACTAAATACTCAGGAAGCAATATACAACCACACAAATGCTGTAAATCCGGTTTGTCGACCGTAAACCCATTGATAAAACCGAAAACACATGATTATCGAGCTGGAATTTATGTGACCCTACTATCGCATTCAGCGTACGAAAAACCAATTTTTAGACCATTCATGATGCAATACATAACCAAACAAATGAAGACAGCCTACATAATGAAAATCGGATTCGTCAACCGTAAAACATTGAAATCCTATAAAAGGTGTAATAAAGTCAAGCTGGACTCTAGATTAAAAATAATTGTATTAATCACGATTTATAACATTAAACGCGCTCGTTTAGGCCATAAACATACCGTAACATACTGAAGTTCAAAAATCATAATTTTTGGCAAAGGGTCGACGAATCATATTATTCGGGGGCTCACAACGAGCATGTGAGTGGTCTCAAAATTATGTTCATAAGCGTGTAAATTTAGAAACTGATCCCATGTAATAGCCTTTTTTCGATAGGACCCACTGGTCGTGGGGTAGGGTCTAAGAACAATCGCCCACAATATCAGATTTTGCAAGGAACCTTTAAAACCTGATTTTGGTCATTTTGAACCCGAAGCTAGGGTCGAAGCTCTTAGCTGTCAACAAGGGACACATCATCACTTTTGCTATCGTGTAAAAAATTCTGGAAATCCATACACTCGAAGTTGAGTTATAGGCGACGTCGACAGCCAAAAACAGTTTTTTCAGGACTTTTCCTCCGCTCGCTATTAGCGGAAACTCAGCTCGCTATAGTTGCGCCGTTTCAGTAATGCTATAATTTGATAATGTAGATTATAGCAGATATCACATGTGTGTGTTTAGAAGTAATAGTCAAGAGCAGAAAACCTTAAGGGATGCTGCCATCTGCTATTTCATGTAGCATCATCAGACGATCCAATATCATAGTCATTTCAAACTCTAAAAAGCATCAATTAGCGTCAATTGGTTAATACTGAACTATATTGAGAAGTTTAATTTTAGAGACAAATTTTGATACGATTTAATTTGCGGTGCGACGGTGCGTTTTATTCAGTAATGCGACCAAGCTATGCGTTTTGTGGCATTAACCCTTAGAAACGAACCGGCTTCAGTGCGTAGGATAAGAGACACTCACGTAATAATTATCCATTTGGGCTTCTGGTCAGTTTAGTGCAGTAAACTTTGTCATTGAATTAGTCTACAGCTGAGTTTTAATATAGGAAAATGTAAATTAGTAAATACCGTTGGACTACGTTTCGTAGTATAACGACAATGTTTTAAGCCACCCTAATGGTGTTAGAGCACCATTTAGTTATTTTATGAGAGCTACTATATGCTGCGCTGACAGGAGTTAAAATATTTTGCATGGCAAATTAGTAAATACCACTGGACCATTTTTCGTAGCATAATGATAATATTTTAAGCCAACCTAATGGTGTCAGCGCAGCATCTAGTTGTTCTATGAAGGCAGAATATATATCGCTACACTATGTCGACATTCATGAACATTATAAATATGCGTGTGACATATAAATTCTTTATTAGCGTATTCATTGTACCTTTTTGTCAGCTTGTTGTAAATAGCATAGTTTTGGTTTTTGCCTTGCTAAAACGCGTGTAGACCGTAAATAACCGTTTCCGATTTTTTAGAGCATTTATATAGAGACAAGCGATTTCAGAAAAAAGAAATCCGGAGTAAAATATTTCCGGAGCACCAGTAAAATGAGACAGTTTTACTACATCTCCACACAGTACAATTTTTACAATATGATTTTATTACTGTGTCGGAAAAAATAAATAA
>JASANE010013257.1:0-12237 GCA_030248225.1 Trileptium ribeirensis
ACGTCCATTAGATGAGGGCTAACCTGCTCATGTCCGAGTTCATAATTGCCGACTGCAAATAGCGTACACCACCGTGAATAGTTTTGTACTTACTGCTCGAGACGAATAGTCATCATATTCCACCAAAGCAGTAGATAAGCCGGCACAATACGTGGTGTAGTTTTCAACGCGTTTACATGATTCAATTTATCGTATAGGAGATAAAACATTGGCAACAATAAAAGAGAAATTAGCACAGAACATCGTTTCAAGATGTCAAGCAATGCTTTTATATGAGTTTATAAACAGACATGTAAAAAATTACATAGCATTGTACTCTATAATTCATGATTGCATTTCATTGCAATTACGTACCTTAATCTCACGCATTGGTCTATTTATAGTTGACTCAGTGTCGGTTTTCGATGTGGAGAAGTTTAGCGAAATTGTCGATACAGAACTACAAAGCTTTTGTAGTAAAATATGATAAATGATTAGTTGGTAATGCAATGAACCGCCTGACGGCAGACATATTTCACTGAACAATTTTACAAACTTGTAAACGTGAAAAACGTGTACCCTAAGTCTCGTACCCGTTGATAACCCGAAATGTTTAGGATAAATGAGACTGCAAGTAAACTGGGCGCTGGAAAGATTAGCGGTTAATGTCGATGCACAGGTCATTCAGATTGCCAAAATTAGAGCACTTAGCCCTTATATGCCTTTTCACGAATCTTACACATATTCAAACCTGGATATATGTAGTGATAAACCTAACACTACAGAAAAGTACCACAAATAACTGCGGGAAAACGTGAAATTGGGAAGTTACTTTAAAGTAACGTAAGTCTAACAAGACATGGGTTCATTTTTTTGGCTTGTTAAGTATTACTTACCTATTTATAAGTCGCAAGCCCAATTAACTCTTGCCCGTTTCAGAGAACAAAATTCAGAGTATACTTTAAATTTGTATTTGTCGCTGGAACCGTATAAACAATAAGTATTAGCAAGAGTGCATTAGGGAATAATATGACACTTCCCTGCACTCACATTTGTAAACTCGTGTTTGATGACGCAGGCGTTTTCGGGCTGACCCCCCCAGTCTTTTTTGGGGAGGGGGTTCGAGATGCATTATAGACCGACCCCCCTCAGTTTCTGGGGGATGGGTCGGACACCCCCCAATGTCTGGGGAGTCGGTCTATAAACAGCTACTGGCTCAACCGACCCCCTCCAGAAATCGGGGGTCCGACCTACCCCCTAGAAACTGGGGGTCTATGCATCTCGACCCCCTCCCCCCCAAAAACTGGAGGGGGTCAGGCCAAACACGCTCGCGTCATCAAATCCCGGCTTACATGTGAGTGCAGGGAAGTGTCATATTTTTCCCTAACACAGTCTTGATATTAGTAATCGTTAAGCTGGCCGCGTACAAATTTAAAAATATCTGGTATTTGGCATATACCAATTGTCAAACAATTTAATAGTTACGTATATCTCATAAAATATGTTTAAGAAAGAGTTTTTTTTTATTTTAGAAACAAACATATATTTCGTGTATGAAATTTTTAACTGTCGAACATTTTCAGATAGCCTCTGCATTATAAACATTATTACATGGTTAATATGTTTTCGAGTGTCAGGTACGCTGTAAAACTGCGATTCAAAATACGTAGTCGAAACGCGGTTTATGAACACAGCATTTTATAATGCAGATGATGCTAAACAAGAAAGTTGCACTGTCAGTTCGAAACACGTATCTCTTTAAAATATGTGACATCAGTATAGAAGCTGTGTCATAATTAACTACTGGACACAAATTCTTTCGGCCATTACAATCTAAAAAAGTGTTCGGAAACATTGTGTAGATGTGACAACCTTGCTTAACAACTGATAGAAAAGCGTCCATAACTATTTTGAAACTCGGTAGGATGTACATAGATGGAAATTTCACACTTTAAAATTTATTCAGAATCGTCTCTCATTATACAGCTGTGTAGTAAAAAATTTTACTTTTAGCCCGATTTATTTATGCTAGCAATTTTAGCTTTCGACGTTGTCGGATAAGTGCGAGACATTAGTTGCGTGCCACTTGAACTGTGCTCCAGCGATCTGATTTAGTAACTATTCCGTAATAATCACAATAGAACAGGGGATGCTAGACAATGTGACAAAACGCGAAAACAGTGCTGGAGTATGATACTGTGGCAACATATTTTGCTGAAAAATTTTTGCGTGCAAAAAATAGTTTAACACTGCGTTTATTATATATTGTTTAGTGCTCGATCATTTCTTTTTATTTTTCCGCTGTCATAATACCGGTTATGAATTGTCTAGTCTATTGTATTTATTTTTTCTCTGTGTTCTAAAAGAAGTGATATTTTAGTCTTAGTTACTCGATATTTTGAGTTGTGACTGCACAAAAATTAATACAATTTCGCCTAATGTATTATCAGCATGCAATTATATCGCTCAGTATTCATCCGGTATGGAAGTTTAGTGTGTCGCTACTAAATTCGTATACGCACTTTAGTATGTATACTTTTATAGCATCACGTAAAATTCTCAGATTTCAAGCAAATTCAACATCCTGCATATTTGTGCTAAAATCGATTACACACTATGCGAAATTGTGTTGTGCTATTAACAGCATTGATATATTTTAGGTCATCACTGATGGGTCACTTTTTATCCTTGGATCATCGGTAGGTCTGTAATATTAGTGTGGGACTAGATCCTATGGGTCATCGTGGGTCACTGCTCGGTGACCCATGTCCTTCCTGGCGCGGTCATGGCTCTAACCAATAGTATAAACTTACCGTTTGTGTGACTATACTACGACCAATCTAATTAACGATAGGTATAGATTTTTCGAAAGCCGAATTAAGCCGCCTTGGATAACTAGATAGGTCAGCGTTGATTCTTTTATACACTCTTATGTTTTACCTAGACTCAAGAAAAGTATCCAAGCTTGAAGCTTGGTATGTTCTGCGATGTTGAGGGTGGGAGTTCGGTTTTAACAAAATTATAGTGTGAGCTTCGTCTGTTTTTATAAAAGCATCAAAACATATGACACTACTTAAATGTCATTGCAAAATAGCCTCGACGGATTCGCTAGCCTCATCAGTACTGTGTGATAAATATGAATATTCCCACGTCAGGGTAGATTTTAAGATTCAGAAAAAGGATACCGTTATTTAAATAAATTTTACAATATATATTGGTTTATTGTTGGATGCATTATATACACTCCATGGTTATGTCAAATTTTTTTAGCTAATGCTCTAATTTACGGCACCGATGTCCGACATAAAATTGGCATGACCCTATTTCTCCGTAAAGCTGTAATTATCAGCAATAAGCTTGAGCTCAAATTTTGTTAAATTTAAATGTAATTTTCTATACACAAATTTATTCAGTTCTTATGGTACATACGAGACTGTACATTTACTGCATGTTCTGCTTCTTAAACGCGTTCATACAACTCGAGAATGAGAATTCATTAAGCGTCGCCCGCACAGCATGCTTTCTAGCTTTCTGAGATGATCCCTAATCTCTATCGGTATCAAAAATAAAAATAATGATTTTTATAAGAAATTTATCGCTTGGTATTCGGCAAAAATAAATATGTTCTTTCTCTCGAAATCTTTGGTCCTTCAATACGTCGAACCGATAATTACAGTTCGTTGTCAAGAATATGATATAAAAATCTGGGCTGTTCATCTTTTTAAGGACAGTTTCGCTATTCTGTTCGAGTGTAATTATTGAATACCTGACGGAATACTGTTTAATTAACATTTATCATGTCATACCCTATTTCTCCGTAAAGCTGTAATTATCAGCAATAAGCTTGAGCTCAAATTTTGTTAAATTTAAATGTAATTTTCTATACACAAATTTATTCAGTTCTTATGGTACATACGAGACTGTACATTTACTGCAGTGTTCTGCTTCTTAAACGCGTTCATACAACTCGAGAATGAGAATTCATTAAGCGTCGCCCGCACAGCATGCTTTCTAGCTTTCGCAGAAAATTGCCACACATGTGTGTAATAAGGATTCAAAATTCACATAAGGAAATGAATAACGTAAGGACTGAGGGGGGGTGTAAAACCTCGCCTCTTACATCTGCCAATATATATGTAGTAACTTAAAAGACGCTATATCAACCTGATTGAGTAGTACTGAAAAAAAATTCCTACATTTTGATTTAGCTGGCCAGATAGTAATATATATTTATAAATTAGTATTTACTAGGACAAACATAAATAACCTGATATGGGACAGTACCGCCATTTATTAACTATAATTTTCTATCGTATTTTAAATTAATTGCAAAATCTATTTTACCTAGTAGTGTTTTAAACACTTTTGAACTCGTAACCGTAACTAAAGGTATTCCGACTATTGTTGACGGTAAGGTATTCCAATATTTTATTACCCGCATTGGAAATATATGGTGCAGTATGTTGGTTCTGAACGCGGATTTATATATTCTGCAACTGTGGCCACGGGTTCGCGTTTCAGTAATAGGGGATAGTTTTAAAATTGAATCGTATTCATTGTTGATAAATTTGAAAATTGCAATAAGGTCGAAATGTAGTCTTCTTAGCTGAAGTGATTCTAGGCCAAGAAATATTAGTCTTTCATTGTATTGCGTTGCAGTCAGCGCTCAACGATCATATAGACACCTTGTGTAGTAGCGTTGCACGCGCTCTGTGATATCAATATCCCCTGAATACACAGTGACCAAACAGGAGACCCGTATTCCAGTATTGGCCGAACATATGTAACATATGCACGACGAAGTACTTCAATATCAGAAGTTAAGAAATAGTGGAAAAATATATTAGATATTCGATATGCTTAGCTCACTATACCTTCTGCAACGATGCTTGAATTTTAAGATGGATATTCCGAGAATCGAGACAGATTTCGTTGTGTGGTATAGTGTTTCCTGATAGGGTATATGAGAAATGTGGATTTTTTCGCGTTATGTGCAAAATTTGACATTTTGAAACCGAGATCGTAAGTTGCCATTTTTCAGACCACTCCGAAATTCGGTTTAGTGCATTTTTGTAGAGTAAAAACAGCACTGTTTCGAAACTTGAGCTCAAAAATTTTCATCCTTTGCCCTGATTGGCTAAAGTAATATGCTAGAAAAGCTTGAACAGTGTTCACACGTTTAAATTCATCAAAAACTCGAAATGTTTTATATTTTGATCAAAATTTCAACTCAGAATTTGATAAAATTTTGAGCTCAAAATTTGAGAAAAAAGTTTGGCGCGTGAACCCAACCTAACTTTTATTAATAGGGGATCCCGACAGTGTCTGCTTTAACGGGCCCTCTGCGGTGTGACCAGAAAATATGATTCGCAGTAGCTGCTACATAACATTTAGTGCTAGTATACAGCGTTGTTTTGTGAAACATTGGCCTGAAATGATCTTCAGATTAGCAATCTTTCTTGGAAGAATTATAGGCGATGCGACCTTTCGAGGAGATTTTTTGAGAGCTACAGTCAGCAGGGAACCGACTATATGTATATATTACTGTGGTAACATCGTTTCACCTTGTGCAACAGTTCAGTACATATCTATATATTGATGCGCAATCTTATGTTCGAGATCATAGACACAAATAAAGCTTTGTAAACTGAAATAAAGCTTTGCATTTCTTTTCAGATGTATTTATGGGAAGGAGCTGCTTTCATTTTATAATATTCTAGTGTATTGAATGTGAAACCGCTGTGCCTAGCGTATGGATTTTGCATCTTGCAAAAAACAAAAAGGAATTTCGAAGCTAAATCCCAGTTTCCAAAAAAATTTAATGCAGTAAAGGAGCACAGTTTCCGTATGGATGGTTATGTATAGGAATGCACAAAACTGTAGCTTTCCGGATGATAAGGAAATGCTATATTGTATGACAGTAGATATCGCTTTTATGTTAGAAATTCCAATATAATTATAGCTGCACACAAATTACGGCTGCGGACTGAAAATCAAGTAAAAACAGAGTTTTAGGGCGAATAGGAACTTACTTCGTATGCCAATCTAGTGAATTATTCGTTACCTTAAAATTATGAAAATATTTAAGTACTGGTACCTAAAGTGTGTCCTTTTGGTGATTCCACACCAGTCGGAGCTTGGTAAACCTTGAAAATAATTTTGCTACCATTCGACCCAGCTGTTATGCGGCAGTTAAAAGAACAAGCCGGTTCATAAATGTTCATTTTGGCGTAATTAGGATATTTTTGAGTTACCGAAGGTGTCGAAAAATGCATACATGGTATGTGGTGCCCTAGACAGGAAAACATCTTTTCAATAAATGCCTCATGTATTGTTCGAACCGCATAGACGACCTGACCTGAATCGATTCATTGGCTAACGGCTAAGGTTTACACTTGGCTTAGGATTTCAGTGGGCTTAGATCTTAACTTGTAAACTGATTTTGGACCCATTCCAATCTGTTTGTCAACGCGATTCGACCGGGTAAATATCGTGAACCCTTATTTGGGCGTGCGACACTTGGGCGCACTTCATTTGAGAGTGCGACACTCAAGCGTCCGCGACACAGGCGTGCGACATTTTTTTCTGGCTTCATACCTGACCCTGAAAATCAAGAGATACGGTAAAAGAAGCAATTGTGGCGTAAATTGAAACCGACCATCATACTATCATTGTGCTATAGCTTGGAACAAAATGCGAAAGCAAATGTAAAAATTCCAGTGACTGTGGGAGTTGCACACGCACCATCTCAACTGGCTGGATGGGATAACGCGTTAGACCACTTGGCCACGTTTTAGTAAGCGTGTCCTCCATAACACTGCGGGTCTTTTGAACTGTGGTGCGAGTTTCGCAAAGGGATTTGAAACTTTTAGATATTCTAATATTAATAATTTAGGGAGGGCAGAAAATAATTAACTGCAATAAGCCGGTTCAATGTGCCAGAAATAAAACACGGAATGCTAGCAACCCGAATTTCGATTAAGGCTCCGGTTCTAAAGCTATGGTGTTTGACTTATGGCACCCTCATGATTCCTCGACCCAAAATTCTAAAATTTGTTCTGACGTATTGTTCGGCTGAAATGTTTCACCTGGAGCGCTTCGGGCATGGGAAACTCAATGTCGGTGTTGGTTTTTCTCTGCGACCCATAGTTCCATGGGTACAGGAGTATGGCATATGGTGCCCCCATGGTTCCTCGACCCAAATTTTCCAATTCTATTGTGACGCCCTGGGTGGCTGATAGCTTGCACTTGGGGGCATTCGGGCATGGGAAATTTATTGTCTGTGTTATTTTTTTCTAACTTATGCTGTTTTGTGCGATAGCCACAAATAGCATATCGACGTATGCTATCGAAAGCTGATTGGCTGTGCACGCAAAAGCCGTAGGTGTACCTATGCTTCACTACGCTCTGCAATCTCTTTATATTTACTAGTATATGTAATCCGTATGCACACAGGTGTTCCGACTACCGAAATATATAAATGTCATCTGGTTTACCTCCACATCTTCGCCTTCCAATAACGTTTACTTTTATTCGTTTATAAATTATGCGATACACTTAACTCAATTTTTGGTTCAATTATACAAAGAATTTATTTTATCATCAATTATTTAATGGATGTTATATATTAGTGTAATAATGAACCTTGAGTACTGGATGGTAGCTTATCGGTCTTTATTAGGCTACTGAAAAACATCGTGTCGTCAACCAGCGCCTTCCTGTTTCCGACTCCAGTGTTAACTAAGTGTTTATGATAGTTACAGGACGAATTTAGTTGTGGGAATGCTTCCAATTCCTTTAAATTTCTGGCAATCAACCGTATATCTTTTGAGACAATACAAATTAATGCCGCCGAAAAAGGAAACACAGGTTAATTTGTCTATAGTTGAGTTCTAAATAGAAGAGTCAGAGTTCATATTGATCTGTCAACATAAAAAGACATGGCGACTTTCTTATGCGCAGAGACACAGCCAGGAATTAAGTGGTTGTTCGATGTTGAATTAAATATGACTTGCACCGTGCATCGTTTCCTTGACCATTACTTTGCCTTAATTTACGTCATAATATCCTTTCTGGTCCAAAGATGTCAACATGATAGTCATATTTACATTCTGAAGTTTGGCAAACACGCTTTCAACAAGGAGGACGCTTGATAAGTAAATTTGGTTGATGCTGTCTGGGGCTATTCGAACTCCATACACCCTTGTTTGCGCGACTGCTTCCATGGCTAGAATAGTCAAATTAATGTTGTAGATATTTCATGATGTCGTATATATATCCACACTATCGTTGAAACTTGTATTTTATTCTATTTATTTTAAGACATGTTCTTACCTAGATATATAAGAATAACATAATTAATAATAAAATAATATAAAAAAACAGTGGTCTACAACAACATAATAGTAATTCACGAGCAGTCATGGACGAAGGACTCAGGGATGGTATCATAACGTTTCTGCGCGTTGTAACGCCTTTGACTACGTATGTTCTTGCCGCATCGCCGATGTATGTATGTTTTCAAATTTTCAGACGTTTATTTTCTTTTAATTATAGCTGCTTAAGCTTGGTATAATCTAACCTTTCTGTTTTGTGACTAATTTTATACTGTTAAATACTGAAATGCGATAAGTTCTCTTGTGCATGAAGTATAAATTTTGGACATTTCAGTCATGTCAAAGAATGATACTATACTCTCGTGACCTTCTTATGTAAAAATTTATAGAATTTAGCAGGGAATAACCGGAATTCCGTTTCCGGTTCCGGCGAAAATCGTGTTCCGGTTCCGGCAAAGGGCAAAAACCATACCGGAACCGGAATTCCGGTTTAAAAATTTTGTTTGAAATTTTCCACGTTTTTTCCTTTATCCTGTAATCCAAACATATGTAATATATATTATACAATGATCAAGCTCGAATACAACCAAGCAAGAGAAAAGATTAACTAACCAATTAGCCGTATGGAACGTAAGTAGGGCACATAATTTGAGCAGGAATTTTTCATAATAACCTGCAGGAGTTTGTTAAATCAAAGCCAGGTCGATGCCTGTAGCAGCTAGTTTACACATCCAGAAGTCTGTGGGATACGTTTGAATTAACCGGTCCAACTCGGTAACAGAGTATGGCTTACGCAGAAATACTTGGGGTATGCTTGGCTAACATAAATTGCGTCAAGCACCCGCCAGTGTGCTTGTAAACTTGGTAAATCAGTCGAAATTGAAGTAAACTAACGTTATCTGCAACGCAGCTAGAAACTGCTTTCTTGGCAATGAACTGTATTTATTGAAACTGTGCGAGCAGCATCACAATGTGTCTCATTTATAGCATTCTGATTATAAAGTTATCATCATTATGATCTAACAGACGGGCACTGTTTGTCCAACGATAGCCTAAACAGTGTCTGACCACTGATCATAAAATTACCTTCTATCTATTATTTTCTCTTAGAATCATATAAACCAATAATTTTAAGTTTCCTACAGAAGAACATGCAACAAACGTATGTGTAGTAAAGGGAGGCGACTGGAGACAGAGCGAAAGTGTGTATTCTACGCTCCAAGCTTTGTAAGCACATTCGATTTGACGCAGTATACGCAATGGTGTATAGTGGAAGACATTTTTTGCTCTGAATGTCCAAAAACCGACATATTTGATCGATAAACAAACATTATTAGCTTCGTCAGTCTCTTTAAAGTTTCAGAAAGGCAATAATACCATCGCAATACATTAACTTTAATGTAAAAGTTATTTTTAATGCATTTAAAATCCACCATACCTTTATTTCTTCCATCATCTATTTTACTATATATAAATTTCGAAGACCAGGTTCCGGTTCCGGATCCGGTTTAAATGGACGGTTCCGGTTCCGGTAAATTTCGGTTCCGGTTATTCCCTGGAATTTAGCTATTTCGGGCACTGGTTTTATAAAATTAAAACAGCTTGTTAAAACTCACTTTAATTCAAATGTCTATGATTCCGCTATAATGCGCTTTTCAGGTACAGTCATAAAATATTTAACTTTCGATAAATTGCTGTTTGAGAACTAAGTTCTTTTGCTTGAGCTGCAAAATGGAAGCCGCATAATGTTAGTCGATCTTAGCGGAATAGGGTTTGCACTGGAGTTGGTTTACACCGAGTCAGTTACAACAGCCCATAGCACCAATATTTCCTTTATAGAAAAAATGCAGTTATTTTTCTATCAAACTGTGAAATGTTTTAAAGCTAATTTTCTCGAAGCCTCCCTTAAAAACCGTAATAGGAAGGTTGTTCTGTTTGAACAATTTAATGTTAAGCAAGCTCACAGTGTCCATGTTGGTACTAATGGCTGGATATTATATTTTGCGCAAGGTTATCACATTAAATGTCAGACGTAAACAATTGTCATTGTTCTGACTGCCTTTCAGATGTTGATCTTTCTCATAAACAGTGCCATGAAACAGAAGCTCTAATACTGATTCACCATCGGTGTTTTATTCACTGTCTTAAGCAATTATATCTTTCAAATCTCTAGTTTTATCAAGCATTTGTGTATTCAAACAATGATGAGACATTGATTCTTATAAGGCTTAGCCATAACTGCTTCAAAGAAGCAATAATCCAAAATGAATGAGTAATTAGCCAGATTATCTTCCTTGTTCAAGACGTTTTACAGATGCCTTCGTTTCTGAGATAAATTCACCTTTTTAGTCCAAGTTTGGTGAAATGGATCCGGGTCGATGCAGTAGACGCTTTCCCATCACTTCCGCTCATTATGGGATTTGTATTGTAAGTTATATAATTATTTCTTTCAGACTGTTAAAGCAACTTTGTATAATTGCTTGTGATAAGGTAATCTAAGTTATACGGCGACTACTGTATGATGTGCGCAGCGAGATGATAAAAAATATGCTAGGCTCATTTATATTATGGAATCAATTCTAAACATTTCTACTAGACCTCAAATAAACTTGAGTACAATTTGTTGTGTTTTTGTAGAATTAATTCTATTAAAGTTTATATAAGGTCACTGTACTGTTGAAAATGTCAAATAAATTCTACTAAAATATTGTAGACATTTCGATTTAAATTAACTTGACCTGATTCTACTTAGATTTATTTTGATATTTTCGATTCCAGCAAATTGAGTGGTGGAATAAAGTCAATATATAGAATCAATTCTAGTAGTCTTTTTTACTATCAGGGTGCACACATTTTACAGTAGCTGCAGGTTTTTACCCAATTGTATTCAGTTTCAGGAGCAAGAATAGAGAAAGAATAGATGTACTGGTGCGTTACACCAGATAATAATTTTATAAACTAGTATCTATTTCATTTTTCGACTATCGTTTACTAGAAGCAAAAATGGCGAAGGCAACCAATCCACGCCAGTCAATCTAACCATCGCTAAATATGTCCAGGTCATCGAATTGCGTCATATGCAACAAAGATGGAGTAAATTAAAATAAAACTAAAAATCTTTGTTAAAAATTTTTAAATAAAAAGTTTTTAAAAGATTTAACATAGGTCAAGACTGTTTCGAGTGCGGCCGCTGCGCTGGATGGATTCATTTTGCGTGTTCGTCAGTTCGAAATAACAAATCGCTAAAGGCTGTAACAGAGGGCGAAGACATCCTCATCGTGTGTCCAGCTTGCCAGAAATTTGCTAGAAACCGTCGTAATGCTAAGCTGAATGGAGCGCCGCCAACTCCGGTCCAACCCAGCGATGACCGTCTCGAAAAGATAGAGCGTCAGCTGGAAACGCTAACACAGTTGCTCGTCAGCATTGCTACATATCGAGCAACCGCCGATAAGGCAACAACCAACCAAAACGCGCATACGCATTCCATTCCATTCCAAATTCGTACGCTTCGGTTGCCGCAAAAAACACTGTAAACTAAGTGCACGAAGCTTCCAGTGATGATGGCACCAAGCATCAACATTGTCTCGTGTTTTGGAGTTCCTGAAAGCGGAATGTTCGTGGGACCAACTCCCTTTTGAGATCCTCAACCTATCCTGATACTTAGGTGTGTAGTACTAAAATTTTCATTTTACCTAACCTATAAATTAAACAGTATCAAATTTCCCATATGCACGATGTGTGGTTAACAAACAACTGTAGCTGTAATATCTATATATTCTTCCCACAAAAAAGATACTTGCACTGATTTTGTCATAACTGATGGAACAGAAAATGCTAGTCATATGTTGTAAATATTTCTAATCTCTAAATTTACCATATTATAGTGTAGCTTTTTATCCCGCCCGTCAGTAACATGCGTATG
>JASANE010013258.1:0-22942 GCA_030248225.1 Trileptium ribeirensis
GCTATACGCAATTCAGGCAATTCCTGTTGTGGTAACCTTTCAGGAACAGTGGCCGATTCACTGTCAGTACTGTTAAAGGACTCGTCCATTGGTTGAAAATCGGGATCCTGGTGGTGGCTATCGACGCTATCGTCGGAGATGTGACCTTCTTCATCGTTACAAATCGCCAACAGTTTTTTCTTTCTAGCCGCCTCCTGTTCCAATTCTCTGCGTATTATTTCCTGCGCTGGAGGGATACCCGCCGCACAGCACTTTGAGAGCGGTGATGCTTTCGATAGGTTATCTGGCATTTGTACCGACGAGGAAAAGTTCAATCTATCGCTCGCTGTTAGGCATTCAGTAACAGAATGTTCCAAAATGTCTAATATTTCAGACATAACCGCGTTCGCCACGGATTCACAATGTCGATGTAGATAAGGATCTGCCTGAGCAAGTGCGTCCAAAATCGCTTTATGAATATTGTATTTATCAAAATAAAAACTTGTTGACTACGGCAACCGCCTCTAGTCTTCCATGAGTAGCAGAATACAAAATACAGTGTTCCAGTGCGTCCACAAATTTGGCTTTCTTTGACTTTACAATCCACGCTGCATTGTTATCATGAAAAGCACTCATGTTGTTGAGCGGACAAAGGCTCTGTTGTCCTACCAAAGAAGTATACGCAGACATCATCGGCACGTTGTTTTCGTCCACGAAGAAATCCTTCCTGGGTCGAGACTACTGCTGGCCACCACGTTTTTTGCCATAAGACCCAAACGTAATCGTCAATTTTGAACATTTAGGTATTATTATATATTTAGTATGTATATATATTTGCTACCTTATTTTGCTACTTATATTTTAGTACTTATTTAGTTTGATTTATTTAATAATTAAATTTAAAATAAATCTAAAAATATGCAAAGCTACAATGGTTGGAGGAATTGAGAGAACAAATGGCGTTAAAATACTGTTGCGTACATCTTGCTCTATCAACAGAATTCTATATATTGTTTTATCGAAGTACTGCTTTAAATCGACATTGTCAGATAAACTTATATGAATCACGAAATCAGAAATGTTTGTACAAAAACAATGCTATTCGGTCAGCATCTTACTCTTGGTTCAGTACTGTTGGATAATACTAGTCGATTTTAAACTATTCGATCAATGCGGTGTTGTTTACTCTTCCATGCACACGACAGAAACAGTGGCTCATTTGCTATTGTTAACACTACACCGCATACAGATATGTACAGATAGGTCGCATACTGGTAGGTACAGATAGGACTTTAACTAAAAATTTAGTAACAAAATTGTTAAATTTTGATTTGCCCGATTTTGGTTCCAAGCTTAATTTAAATTTAGAAATGTTCCAAAAAGCATTCAGAATGACGGCAAATAGCTTTGCATATAGTTATTATATTTAGGGTATTTTAGTTGTTTAAAAGTTAGTAAGGGTGTTATTTATTAATATTTCGGAGTATCACGACATTTGATTGGCGCAACGTCCGGTCCACGACAGCCATTGTCCTAAAAATACAGAAAAGTGGATTATTTCTTGTGGTAGCCAAATCAGCTACAACATCTCGTATACTCGTTTGTAGCACTTGGCACAATATGCAAAGTACATCGCAGTAATTATTGCAACATGCTAAGTGCACACTTGGCATGATATGGTTTTACTTCCACACAACCACAACATGCTAAGAAGTGATGTGTGTACTTTGCATGTTGCGCTCGCGAAAATGGCTGATTAAGTGCACTTAACATCAACTAGCTTTCTATATCACACTAACCAGTTGGCGCAGCGCTTAGCATGTTACGGAATTGAAAAGAGGGTGAAAATTTCAACTCAACGGTGTCAGTAACTCAATTTTGAAAAATATGGCACTTAGCATGTTCTAGAACTAAGCTCCTCAATTATAAATTATCAGACATATATAATCATATATAAACAAATTATACTACTTTATTGTTTATTTGATATATTATTAACTAGTTTTAATACTAAATTTATAAATTAACTAAATACAAAATAAATATATTAATACACTATATTTTAATATTATAGTAAATACATATAAATATATACAATTAAATAAATATATGTAACGGGCGCCCCTCAGAGTGCAGGTGGGTTTCTATGAATTTTGGGTTACCAATGCAAGCAAAGACAGAGTCTAAATGTGCAGTTGGATTGGCCAAAAAGCTTAACCAGTACGGTCAGATGCCGACCAGATTAGTAATATGATCAGTGAACACTGGGTCTAAACTAGTCGTAGCAGCATGAATCATACTACAATTATATAACTGCAAGAATGTAAGGTCTGAGTAAGAGAGGCAATGATAGGAGACGTCCATTACAATTTGACGTAAAGGTTTTCCATGAACGCTTTGTTGTTTACTATATGCCGCGCCTTGGGATTAAACTATCTTTCAAATAATGGTAGCAAGCGTACCACCTGGTAGTTGGCTGAGTGTGTAACAGGTTGAACAAGGTTAGTGCCAGTAAGGACAGTATCCGAAGTGATATTGGCCGTGCAACAGACCAGAGGAGACAGTAGTCTAACCTAGCCCGAAACCAAACCAGTAGGGAAAGAGTCCATTGTTGTCACAGCAATGAACGCTAGTAAAAAATTAAACTACTCTGCACAGTCGAATAACAACCTGGAAGCATTCAGAAAATAATGTTCGGTGTAGAAGAGCAAACGTCTTTAACGGCACACTGCAAAACATTCAGCACAACTTTACGTGCTTCGAAAACATCAAATATTGTAAAAAAATTCAGCAATTTAACTAAATTGTCATGATCAAAAAGCTTCATTTGTATGTAAATGAGCATCGCTTCTCAAAATATATTGTTTAAAAATCTGTAGTCAAAACTCTTAGATGACTTTACGGTCCTTGAATATGAATCTAATGATATTCTTCACTGCTGGATGACTGCTCGCTGGAATCATGGAACCTAACGGTTGATAACGGACTTCCCTGCCGCTTCATTCGTTCAATTTTCCGCCTGATAGCCCGTCTTTTCCGACATCCCTTTCCAGCCTGTTTCTTAAGCTTCCTAATGCGTTTGTCAGACAATGATGCAATTCGGTTGTTGTACGTACTGCTGTATTAGCTCATTCCCGAGTTATGTTGCTCGAAGCCAGGTACTGCAACCCGGTTGATCAACATCGTATTCACATGACTGATACCTGCAGACATTTTCAGTATATATAATACAAGACTCGACACCGTTAGTTAAAACGTTTTCTGTTTGGTCGCTGAACCTTGACTGTTTGATTCCTAAGTACTAACAATTTTTGATACTTTTGATGCGGCGCAAGTAATGAAATCGCAGCAATAGAAAAACGGGGATTTGCAGGAAGCATCGTAAAATTTTCAACCACACACTCCTCAGTAGGTCCTCCACATGAAATAACGTGTTTCTTGATATCTAATGAAATGACTGTTGCAGTATGATCGAAATACTACTTTTCTAACGGTATAAGCGGAACAGACCAGTGATTGTCCAATGTTCGATAGTCATACTCAAGGATTCTCGACCCTAATGTGTGCATTTCCTGAATATTGCTGTTGTTTCCAGTCCAATAGTTGTTCTGGGGATTTCCAGTTAGTTACTGGGTCATATTCTGGAACTCTGCTACCGCAACAAGGGTTATCATATTTATCAGTGCCCCAGCCTGCGTATCGTATCCCACGTTATTTCGGGTACCGGAAATTAATTAGCCGCATCCACCACTGAATGTTGACTGATAGAGCCATTATTATTGCGTAAATAGCTCCTGAGATACGAATTATTGTAATATTCTACGTCTTGCACATCGTCCTCATCATAGTTCAACAAGATAACTTCCTCTGCATCAGACATTGCGTTGCACACAATTTAATTAACCAATTGCTGTATAGAGTTTTATATTATTGTTGAAGAGATTAGTTTATAAAACTAGCTGATAGACATTGTATAGAATTAACTGATACACGCTACACAAGAATATATGTTTAGCAGAGAATAACCGGGAGCCGGAACCTTGTCTTCGAAACTTATAAAGGTACTGGGGATTAAAATGTATTAAAAAATATATTTTACATTAAGCTTATTGTACTGCAATAAGATTATTGCCTCGCTGGAACTTCGAAGAGGCTGAGGAACCTAAAACATTTATCAATCGATCAAGATGACTATTTGTTGAACTCCCATGCCTTCCGCTGTACAGGCTTGCATAAACTGCTTCTGATTGAATGTTCTTGTAACTCATGGAGCGTAGACTAGACAATTTGGCTCAGTCCTCAATCGCCTCCGTTTACTAGACAAGAGTTGGTTACATGTTGTTCGGTGGTTTATGTTTCTAAAAAATAAGGCATAATACTATAATTTTCTTATCATTGGCCAGAGACAAAATTCAGGCTAGCGTTGGGCAATCATTACCACTCAGTTAGATTATGATGATGATTTTCTGATCAGAATGCTATACATGAGACAAAATGCAATACATATAGTTTGCTCCCAAGAATGCAGTTTCTGGCTGTTTGCAGATACGTTACTTTACTCTAATGCAGACTAACTTACAAAGCTTACAAGCGCATTGGCTGTTGCTTCATGCAATTTATATTAGCCAAGCTTACAACTAAATACTTCAATAATCCATGCTCTTATTATGTATATCAACTTGGACCGGTTCAGTTCTAACATATCCCACAGATTTCTGAATGAGTAATCGACCTAGCTTTGTGTCATTAACAAACTCCTGCCGAGTCAACATGTCAAATTGTTAATGAAATTGTGTCCTACTTCCGTTTCGCATGGTAATTTGCTGAGTTAGTCATTTGTTTTGTTTTGTTGTGCTGGACCTTGATCATTGTGTATATCTATAACGTATAATGGTACAACAGATGAAGCAAAAAAAGTGGACAATTTAAAAAAAACTTTTTTACACGAATTTCAGTTCCGTTTTGCCTTTTGCCGCAACCGGAACACGATTTCCGCCGGAACCGGAATTCCGGTTACTCCCTGATGTTTAGCCCTTATATATATACGATTAATTATGAGCATATAAATAATCTCAAATTATACATTACACATGAAAATCTGGTACCAATTTTTGGGCACAATGTTTGCTGCTGAGCAATGTGAATTGAAATTCACGTAAGAAACTAACAAAATTATTTACAGCTGTTGGTCAAAGTGACTTTTAGAAGACAACACATATACTGCAATCAGTAGCAAAAATTTATAAGAACGTGGTCGCAAATTGTACCTATCAGCGTCATCAAGCTGGCTAGGCTCAATATGGAGTGGCATATCCTATATACGTTTCACATATCATATGCCAAGTCGAGCACCCATCAAGTTTGTTGACGAAGTTGTCAAGTTGTCTTCTTCTGGCGTTTCTAATTGCGGGTTTCTCTGCTCCACATAATTCGCTTCGATACGATCGTTTTCAACACGTTAAGTCGTTTTGGTGTTCCTTTGATTCTTTTTCCACTCCGTAACATGGCTTAGAGAAATATCGAATGCTTTTATCTAATGGTGCCTTTTTAAGCCTCCTAACGTTTACCCGTCTATATACCGCATTTGTCGAATGTATCACAGGTTGGGGTCTGCGGGTAGTAAATTACAGGTACCCGTAATATGTTTACCCGTACACGCGGGTACGCACGGATACGGGTATACCCGCGGGTACGCACGGGTACGGGTAGGCATCGTGATTTTACGGGGACCTGCGGGTACCCATGAAATTTTACAAATGTACAATTATCTATAATACAACATTCTGAAATATCCGAATTCGACTAATAATAATAATAATAAAAATATTAATAACAATAAAAATAATAATAATAATAATAACAGTAATACTTTTATAGCTAATAGATTTGCTTTTTTGTCCAATTAAAGATAGATGTAAGGCGAAACGGAAGCGTTTTTCTGTTAAACGGTAAACTTTTTCGAAAGCACATTTTAAGAATGAACCAGACATATAACGGTTCGCAATCACAGTGTAATTATCGTTTTGTTTTAGACTACATAATAATTCATCACATTTTGTAGTTGGCTTCATGCAATTATAACGGGTACCCGCGGGGAGGTAAAGGCAACGTTTCACGGGTGCGGGCGGGTAACGGGTACGGGGTGCCGGCTCACGGGCGGGTACGCAAAACGGCTCCACCCGCAGGGCTCTACTTACAGGTAAAATAATCTCACCAGTACCATCTTCTGAAATTAAAATAATTCTATACGGACCACGTCAACGTCTGACCAACTTATTTGACTGGCCTGCCACCACAGACATATAGAGATATACCTGTCGCCTTCTACGAATGGTAAATTTCGAGCTTTTAGATCATGATAAAACGTTTGTTTTTGTTGCTGTTCAGCAATGCGATTCTGTGCTAGGGACCACGCAGACTCCTATTTGTTACAATAATTGTGCATCAACGACTTCGATTCTTTTTATTAACAACTTAATCGCTAGCACCGGATCACGACCAAAATTGAGATAGAGTGGCGTTCCCGTTTGCTGTATCGTGCATGCTACTGCAGAACGCAAAACATACATAAGGTGGTACTTCATCCCAGTCACTCCGAGTAGCGCTTACGCACAAGCTTAACATCAATTCCATGGTGTGGTTAAAACGTTCGACCTTACCATCACAAGCGGTATGGTATGCAGTAATGAACAATTTTTTGATTCCAAGTAGTCTGCACGGCTCGGTCATCAGTTCAGAAGTAAAGCTTGCACCACGGTCCATAAGCAACTGATGTTTAACACCAAATCTACAAACAATTTTTTTCATAATACTCGAGCAATTGTTTTAGTTGTGGCTTTCCGACAGCTGCACATTCAGCACATTTCGTGAAGTAATCCATGAAAATGATCACATACTTTTCCCTGATTTCGTCTAAGGAAGCGACCCATTATGTCACACGCTACCTGGTACCACGGAGCAATAACAGGTATCGAATGTAACTATGGTACTATTGCTTTTGTTGGGCTTTTCCTGGTTGCACAAGTTCCGCACGATGCACACCATTCCTTAATATTGGCATACATTTTGACCAATGATAACGATCTGCAACCTTATTGAAGTTTTTGTGGATGCCAAGATGACCTCCAAGCAAGTGATCATGTCACGCATTTACATATTGTTCTCGAAGTTTCTCCGGTACGTACAGCTTATCTATTTGTCGTGCTTCACACATATGGTACAACAGATTATCATTTACGACCCAACGCTCCTGACTAGTAGCATCGTTCCAGAGTTTTGCTTTTATTTCGTTGACGAATTCATCGCACTTCTGTTCGCTGACAATCCACTACGGTTAAAATTCTTCTGCAAACTTCTGATCGCCATCCAACTGAATCAATAGTGCCATCTGCATCTCGCTACCTTCCTCATTGCTTTTCAGCAGTTGCGTTCACACTCGACATATCGTTGTATCCCTCACACGCAATCGGTTGTCCCGAAAGTAAGAAGCTAGACCCATGAAACTTTGTCCGCCCTTTGCGTTGCGGAATCTTGGCCAGTTTGCAATTTTATCCACTTTCGAGCATTTTGGAAAGAAACCATCCCTGGAAAGCAGGGAATAACCGGAACCGAAATTTACCCGAACTGGAACCAGAAACCGAAACCGTCTATTTGAACCAGATCCGGAAGCGGAACCTGGTCTTCGAAACTTATTTATAGTAGAAGAAATGAAGGTATATACAGTTCATTTAAAATGTATTAAAAATAACTTTTACTTTAAACTTAATGTATTACGATGGCATTATTGCTCCTCTTAAACTTTAAAGAGACTGAGGAAGCTAATAATGTTTATTTATCGACCAATATGTCGGTTTTAGACACCGAGAGCAAAAAATGCCTTCCACTAGACACACTTACGTATACTGCGTCAAACTGAATGTGCTTACAACGCATGGAGCGTAACTAAACATTTTCGCTCTGTCTCCAGTCGCCTCCCTTTACTGCACATACGTTTGTTACATGTTGTTCTGTAGGAAACTCGGAAATTATTGGTTTATACGGTTCTGAGAGAAAATAATATGAGGTAATTTTCTGATCAGTAGTCAGAGACACTGTTAAGGGCAGTGTTGTGCAACCAGTGCCCGTCAGTTAGATAATGATGATAACTTTCTAATCAGAATTCTATAAATGAGGCAAAGTGTGATACAGCTCGCACAGTTTCATAAATACATGTCATTATCAAGAAAGCAGATTCTGGTTGCGTTGCAGATAAGGTTACTTTACTTTAATGTAGCCTGATTTACAAAGTTTACAAGCGCACAGGCTGGTGCTTGACGCAATTATTTATGTTAGCCAAGCTGACGCTAGTAATCGTATACTTATATAGCTTAGCTTAGCTACATAAACCATACTCTGTTACCGAGTTGGACGGTTAAATTCGAACATACTCCGCACTTCTGAATGTGTAAAATAGCTGCTAAATGCATCGACCTTGCTTTGTTTTATTAACTCCTGCAGGTTAACATGAAAAATTTCTACTAAAACTATGTGCCCTAATTAGGTTTCAAGCGGCAAATTGCTGAGTTAATTATTTTCCTTGGTTGTACTGGAACCTGATCATTATACATATATTACATATGTTTGGACCACAGATAAGCAAAAATGTGGAAAATTTCAAACAAAATTTTTAAACCGGAATTCCGGTTCCGGTATGGTTTTGCCCTTTGCCGGAAGCGCAACCGGAACATTGTTTTCACCGGACCCGGAATTCCGGTTACTCCTGTTATAAGGATCGGTAGCCGTCTGTGCAATCAAAACGAAGAAACAACCACACGAAAAGAGCTCACAATCCGCTGATCACCTCCTGGGCAATATATGGTCCTCGGATTCGGACTCGACTCCTCTTGCCGATAATTCTGATAGCCCACAAAATAAGGCTTAGGCCAAGAAAGAGAATCCGAGTTCTCGGACGAGCCCATCCAGGTTTACTGAAAGAAAATCGACAGTTTCAGGAGCCCCCAACTGGCTGGGTTTATCTTTCAAGGATCAAAAAGTTATATTTTTGAATCAGGCTTAATTAGGGGAACACAACGATGGGTGACACTCCCATCAAGAAAATTTTCCCACTTTTCACCGGTTTACTGTACCTAAGGTGGGCACAGCGGTCTCTTTCCGGGCTCAAATTAAACCCTAGAGCACGGGGAACCTCGCTATAACGTTTATACGTACAAATATATAATTATTATAATTAACTGTTTATTTCCATTTTTCCAGGCTATTCCCAACTGTCCCTCAATAAGTGTGTAGATGCTGACCGATCTCAATGGAAAGAAAAGTTCTCGACCATTTCGGAGTTCTGGGCTGGAGCAGTGATAACTCTCAATTCCGAGGATTCGGAGTTGATATTTTAAAACTTGTCTTATCTATTAAACTGTTCCAGTGTCCACAAAGAAAATGAACATTGGTAAAACGATATTTTAACTTTTATATTAATTTTCAGAATTTTTGCTTATTTTCTGTTCGCTGCACGGCTAACAGCCACGCTCCGAGAGACTTTTGAACGGGTAGGAGCGGTTGGGACGGGTTCTTATAAATGCCAAATTTTTGTACTCTCCTTGCCTAAAGCTCACTCAATCCTATTGCGCGTTGTCGTGCCATATTTTCATAAACGGCATGGGTTAATGAATCGCACCATTTAGGTGCAATTCGCGAGTCGGGATGAAAAGGCAAACCGAGATACCTCACCAAACCCGGCCGGCCATACGCATATACTAAGAACGGTATTTACAATACAATATTCATAAAGGTTGATATAAATAAACAGCAAACAAGAATGGTGGGTCGGGACCGGTAAGGTACCACGAGGTATCTTACCAGACCAGGCCGACCAGAAACATCTTGATTAGGATATAAAATTATTGACATATACGAGCAAAAGGGTCATGCGAGTTTGCATGGCCAATACAAAGATCAACAGTTATGAATTTATGAACATGTAATAAATAAAGGTAGGAATCAAATAAAAGAATGAAGATATAAGTCGTATGGTATATACCGTAGCTAATTGTAAACACAATCGATAACGGTACATACAATGGGTAGCATGAGTACAATGACAAATGATACACTCACTTGTGGTAACAATAAATCGTACAATTACATACACGGTTATGGTAACAATGAATCGTAGTAAAGGTATGTAGTAATAGTAACAATGAGCCGTGCGATAAGATATACGTGTATAGCAAGGGTAAATCATACAATCAAAACGATGGCCCACACGATGGTAATGGCTCATACTAATGAAGTAGTAATTAGTATAAGTAATAAAGTAATTTTAGTGCTAATTACTATAGCGGACATAGCTTTGAGGTTCAATAATTTTCCCATTACTGTGTGGTGAGAATTGATCTGTCTCGTAACGATCTAAAATAAATCTGTTACACAAGCAATAACAGGGCAAACTTTGAAAAATTGCTATTTCTGGCAAAGAGATGACGAACCGTATACGGGCCCCCGGCGGCCCAGGAAATGGTCCCACAAAAAAGTCGTGATCAGCATAGTTATAAATGTCGCTGATCTGATTCTGGTCTCTATTTTTCAATTTGAAGCCTCTGCCGCGAGATATGGGCTGTGAAACAATTGTACCCGCATGGCCAGACTTGGCAAAGAACCCTTAAAAACAAGTTTTTTGCCATTTTGACCCGAAAGATGGGGTCGGAGCTGTCCGCATTCAAAAAAAGGGTTCTATAGCTTTTGCTATCGAACAAAACAATTTGTCGAGATCCGTTCATCCTAAAATGAGTTATGAATGACAGAGATATACAAAGACGGAAATTTCACGATTTCGCCCCTAGCTCCCTCAGTGAAAAATCCGCTCGCTCCATTTCAATCTATAGTCCAAGATTCCAAGCAGGAGTCATCCACCATTCAACAAACACACCATGTAGATGGCGAGACATTAGTCTTGGTTACTTGCTCCATAGTTATGGTTATCTTACAGTTTCTAGTATCACTACCAAACTCAAACTGCTCGGAGTTTAATATTTTTAATGGTACGACAGCACTAGTTCACTTTCTATTTTCGCTTTACCAACTACTAAAGTGAGAAGATAAAGTAAGCCAGCCACATACACCTGATGATATTGCTGTTCCTGCATCAAATGAGAACAATTTTCCACAATTATCTGAAAAATATTTGATATATAAAAATATTTTACAGTTTCACCTTTATCTTCATAAACACACACAACGCGGCCATATTCCGAGCGGTAGCCTAGATTTTTCAGGCTGGCACCGTTTCCTGTATTTCGACACGTCGTTGGTGCTCGCCCCGTGACAGCAACTATGCTACTAGTATTGGCTGATTTTGCAACGTCGTCGCAGGCGGAATCTGAGCTGGAATCAGTGCTAAAAACAACACATACATAATTACAACAATAGATGTCCATACGGCAAGGCAAAGGGTATTCCGTGGCGCAAGTGAGGGAGACGTTGAGAAGCTGAAAATTGTAGGAATACCACTAAATTTGGTAAAATCAGCCACGGCTAAATTTTTCCACCTATAACATAGTATGTGTGACTAAATATTAAGTAGTTGAGACTTTTGTTCATAAACAACTTTATGAAATAGCAGATTTTTCAAGAAATCTCTAAAAACTTGGTGTATGTGCCTCCCTATCCCCCGTATTCCTAAAAGTTTTGTGTATTTGCCATCCCGGACCTACCTCAAACACAAACTAAGTTTGAGTTTATAAACCAACTGGAAAACCGCCATTTTCAATATCATATAGCAAAACAACGTGACCGGTATGGGCGAAATGATGTGGAAATTAATCATTTTTATTAAAACGCAGCGAGCGAAGTAGCGCAGTTTCAGCTGAGGGCCTCCGCAAGAAGAACCACGAATTTCGTTGACTCATTATTTGGTTTCATCGTGACTTTGTGTAACTCGTTACTCATCTTAGGGTACATGGATTTCGACAAAAAATATATTATTAGAACGCTAAGACCTAAAACCACGTATTTCGAGTCAAAACGAGCAAGATTTGGTTTTTAAGGTTCTTTGCCCAATGTTTCTGCTTCCTAGGTGCTTGAATTTGTATATATAATGATTTTCGTCAAAAAGCGGTGGTCCCCGATATAATGATGCTGCGCATACTAACAAGCCATTTACATCATACATTTAAACGTCAGATAGAGATTACAGTCACAGCTTCCATAATCGCTCTGTTTCACCGTCGCTTGCGAGTTACAGATGAATCCGACGGAACAACACTAGTGCCACACTAAAAACTCCTGCACTATCTGTGTTCCATAAAATCCTAAGCATTGTGTAGTATATTTACTATTAGTGCAGTTTTTAGTCGAGCCAATCGGATCAGCTGTTCTACGCGCGGTTTAACCAGAGTCAAGCAATATTTGACATCTTATAGCTGTTCTTAGTTACGTTTTCAATCCAGGAAAATCATACAATAGCGTGTTTCAACAAATATTACCTCCAACCTTTGCCGTTCAAACAAGTATACTTGCATAAATTATATTTTTCAATCGATGCTACTCTTGTTCCTATTTAAATGGAATTGACTTTTCTTCACAAAATCAAATTTCATTTCAAGTATAATACACGCAACATTACATAAACACGTTCGTTTTCTACAGTACACTCTAGTGTTGTAGTTCAAGCATCATTTCGTCAGAATTTTTCATAAAACTTCTTGTTAGTTTAATGCCTATCCATATCACTCCTTAAATTGTCTTGCCTCGTATCTACATCACATTTGTTTTATGTATGATTCTCAAAATTAAGGGCATCTGGTACTTTTCAGTTCCTGGTTGTAAAAACACTAATGCTCCAGGTTCGCGCTCTTGGCAAACTTTTGCGCTCGCCAAGTCACCGGAAAATTCTTTGATTTCCCTTTCGGTAACATCACCCCAGTTAGAACAAATTTCTAATGTTGTTAAAAAATACTATTCTGAAGCAATTAACTCATGTAACAGTATAAATGTATCAGGGAGTAACCGGAATTCCGGTTCCGGCGAAAATCGTGTTCCGGTTCCGGTTCCGGCAAAGGGCAAAAACCATACCGGAACCGGAATTCCGGTTTAAAAATTCTGTTTGAAATTTTCCACGTTTTTTGCTTTATCCTGTAATCCAAACATATGTAATATATATTATACAATGATCAAGCTCCAATACAACCAAGCAAGAGAAAAGATTAACTAACCAATTTGCCGTGTAAAACGTAAGTAGGGCACATAATTTGAGCAGGAATTTTTCATAATAACCTGCAGAAGTTTGTAAATCAAAGCCAGGTCGATGCGTGTAGCAGCTATTTTACACATCCAGAAGTCTGTGGGATACGTTTGAATTAAACCGGTCCAAATCGGTAACAGAGTATGGCTTACGCAGAAGTACATAGGGTATGCGTGGCTAACATAAATTGCGTCAAGCACCCGCCAGCGCGCTTGTAAACTTGGTAAATCAGTCTAAATTGAAGTAAACTAACGTTATCTGCAACGCAGCTAGAAACTGCTTTCTTGGCAATGAACTGTATTTATTGAAACTGTGCGAGCAGTATCACAGTGTGTCTTATTTATAGCATTCTGATTAGAAAGTTATCATCATTATGATCTAACTGACGGGCACTGTTTGTCCAACGCTAGCCTAAACAGTGTCTCTGACCACTGATCAGAAAATTACCTTCTATCTATTATTTTCTCTTAGAATCATATAAACCAATAATTTTAAGTTTTCTACAGAAGAACATACAACAAACGTATGTGTAGTAAAGAGAGGCGACTGGACACGGAGCGAAAGTGTGTATTCTACGCTCCAAGGTTTGTAAGCATATTCGATTTGACGCAGTATATGCAATGGTGTATAGTGGAAGGCATTTTTGCTCTGGGTGTCCAAAAATCGACATATTTGATCGATAAATAAACATTATTAGCTTCATCAGTCTCTTTAAAGTTTCAGAAAGGCAATAATACTATCGCAAAACCTTAAGTTTAATGTAAAAGTTATTTTTAATGCATTTTAAATCCACTATACCTTCATTTCTTCCATCATCTGTTTTACTATATATAAATTTCGAAGACCAGGTTCCGGTTCCGGATCCGGTTTAAATGGACGGTTCCGGTTGCTGGTTCCGGTTCCGGTAAATTTCGGTTCCGGTTATTCCCTGAAATGTATGTAAAACATTTTCTTTTAACATCAATCAGACACGTTTTAGCAGATACGAATCGACATTTTGTGCGTCAATTTAGAGCGAACACGTTGATCTTAACAGGAGAGACCAGTTTAAGTGCTCCAAACGAGTTACTTCAAGGCTTTTTAAAATGTACAGTATTTGTAGCAATGGCAAATATATGGAATCATAGGCTCAGTTTTCAATTGATATTTAAAAGTAAAATATGACAATAAATTATAGATGCTACCAAAATTGCAATCTGGCCACACCTGCAAGACTTTGCAACGCAACTGCCTCTACAGTGTCTTACTAATGCTAAATTCTAATACTGTGACTTCTCCACGCGCTGAAAATTTTGTTAAGGAATTTTTACAGGGAAATAGTATAAACACTAAAATTTGATAATTTTAGATTTACAACCATACCAGCACCTCTTGGTTCTGATCAGAAGAAAAAGCCCTCAGTTCGTTTCAATGGCAAAATTTTCTACGAATGAAAAACTTAGTGTCCGGATTCTCGCTGCTCAAGGTGTAGTGAGACTATTTTTCAGGACACGTCTATGCTCATTCCCCGGATTTTAACGCATTTGTCATCAATTTTGCAGATACAAAAACTGAGAAAAATGCTGTTTTGCTTTAGAATAGGGATTTGAAAGAATTGTAGCAGAGAAAAGAGCTGAGCCACCGCATCACGGTATGACATGTTCCGATTCAGGAGCAGATAGCAACTTCATCTGTATTGTATTTAACATAAGAGAAATACGTCTTTTGCATATCTCTTCTCCAAGACACTTCCGAAACGAAACACTGAAAGCTCAACTGCTGGTAAACCAAAACGTGCGACTGTTTCTCTCAATTCGCAATAAGAAACCTACCAGAAGAGCTGAAAGATGGTAGGAAGGTGAGGGGGGCATGTCATTGCCGGGCAACCCGGAAGCAGGATTTACAACCTTGGACAGCATTATCTGTTACTTTACACGTCCGTTTCATTACGCAAGTGGTTGAAATTGCTTTCAATCAGCGCACAAACTACATCAAGCTATGAGAAAAGTCTTCCAAGCACATACAATACTGGTTCACTGTTACTTGAATTTTCCGGGACTGTAGTATCTGGCCAAGGCCCAGTTGAAATCACAATTTTGGTGAATCTGTAATACAGTTTGCGAAGAAATGGCTTCTGCTTTATCGATGTTACATCATTACAGCAGCCAGGTCACTGGATCACTGTTATGATTCGGTCACCATGTCACTGACATGACTAGGTCACCGAGTCAACAAATGGTGGCCCGGTTCCGTCTCTGCAACATGTGCATTCATGATGCCGCGAGTATCGTTGAATCTTCAAGAAGATAAGGCAGTTTGTCACGAAAAATAAACTCGCGAAAAATTTTTGCAAAAAGTCTACATGCTTTGGTAATATTTAGCCACAGAGACACGCCAGCTTCCAGGACACTTGGACGGAATTTCCAAGATTTGTTCTATACCAAGATTTGTTCTACGACCTCAGTAAATTCCACTTTTCCAAGACGCCACTTACTTTTCATGATTTGCCAGGACGCAGACACCGTGTACTGTGAGCGACCGCCAAACAGTCGAAGCCCCTGCTGAAACCTTCCTACCACACCCTATGTAAGTTCTCTAAGAATTTTATATTACACCGGGCACTGCAGGAATTCTGTATGTTGAAACCACAAAGTTTTGCCCATTTAGCAACCTATTTTTGATACTAAAATGGACATTTTCCAACACTCGATCGTTCAGTAACTCTATCAAGATTGCAGAACGTAGTGAAGCATAGGTACACCTACGCCTATGGCGTGCACAGCCAATCAGCTCTCGATAACATACGTCGATATGCTATATATGGATATCACACAATACCGTACAAGTTAGAATAAAACTAACAGCGGCAATAAGCTTCCCATGCCCCAAAACCCCCAAGTGCAAGCTATCAGCCTACCAGGACGTAACAGTAAAATTAGGGATTTTGGATCAATGAACCATGGCGGTTCCATACTCCCGTATCCATAGAACCATGGATCACAGAGCAAAATCAACACCAGTAATGAGTTTACCATGCCCAAAAACCCCCAAGTGAAACTTTTTAGCCGCCCAGGACATCAGAACAAATTTTCGAATTTTGGGTCGGGAACCATTAGGGCACCAGGCCTCAAACCCCATAACTCTAGAACCAGAGCTTTAATCGAAAAATATAAAAAAGAGACATCGGCACTTATTATTTTACTATGAAATATAACCAACCAGAGAAAAAATTTGAAAATTAAGATAAAAATAAGCTTGCTTCCGTGAACGATACTAAAATGGGATGAAAACCCCTCGTTTTGTCCTCTGACCCCGGAGCTTGGGGGCGCCATACCCCTTAGCCATGAAATCTACGCTACGCTGCTTAACAACTACCTTGCAAAAATCCGCCCAGATGTGCGTGATGAATGCCCTAACTGTAGCAGCACTCCACACGATACGGCTCATCTGTTCAATTGCCATGCCAGACCAACCACCCTAACCCCAGAAGCATTATGGTCAACGCCTATCCAAGCTGCCATATTTCTGGAACTCGACACCAACGAAGAAATGTGACAAAACGGAGCTACAACAGCAACAACAGTTTCCCATGCCCGAAAACCCCCAAGTGAAATTTTTTAGCCACCCAGGACGTCAGAACAAATATTTGAATTTTGGGTCGGGGAACCAATGGGCACCATACCTGAAACCCCATAACTCTAGAACCAGACCCTTAAATGGAAAACAAAAAAGAGGCATCGGCATTACTCATTTTACTTTGAAAAAAAAGGAACCTGAGATAAAAATTCGAAATTTAAGATAAAAATATGCTTGCTTCCGTGCTTACAACAAATTTTCAAATTTTGGGTCCAGGAAACATTGGGGCGCCATACCCCCGTACCTCAAGCCCCATAAATCCAGAACCGGAGCCTTAATCGAAAAGACATCGGCATCCTTTTACTATGAAATAAAACCATTCAGAGAAAAAAATTCGAAAGTTAAGATAAAAATAACATTGCTTCCGTGAAGGGTACTAAAATGGGGTAAAAGGGGCCAAAAATCCCACATTTTGACCCCTGTCCCCGGAACCAGACCCCCAAATCAAAAAACGCTCGGGGATGTACACGGTAAATCGACTATGTCGGGTCGAATGAGCCCAAGATCATGAAACTCGGTTAAGGCGTTCCCAAGTTATGGCTGATCACACACACAGACGGAATATAAAAGATTTCACCCCTACACCACACAATCTCCACCACGTTTCACTACGTTCTGATTAAGCAAAATAATACTACGCTTCGAATAATAAAATTATTTTACCACCACGGAACCCTCAGAAGAACTTACTTTTCTCTAGCCTTTTTAGAACCATTTTGCTTGGTACCGTCAGAGCTTGTCGATGCAACATTTTCAACACTCTAAAAATACCTTTGCTTGTGCGATATAACCAACACTATAAACCCAATGAAACAGTATTACCGAACAACAAAATGTTAAGATTGCTAGGCCAGCATCGAGGTACTCCAGGATGCTTACAGAAACTCAAGTGCAATATCTTAATGGATCCACTTTAGATGCGTACATCCGGGCTGTTTTTCTCAAGTCAGTTCACGACGATAAAAGTGAACGAGCACAAATCACTATTTTCACTTACGCACGCGTACGCTATTTACGATACAGCAATGCGTAAGCGCTAGTGGCGGTCATTATTCTGCGATTTAGTATCGCAAATAGCTGACCTCATACATGTAAAATGCGATTACCAATCGCTTTTTTGTATACTATAATAGACCGCGAACATAGCTATCCGATTCGGCATGTCATTTAATGAACGTGGATAAACGTGCAAAATAGAGAAATGTGCGACAAACCTAAATACTGATTGGTAGAAATATGAACATGATTTTTCGCATGATTAATTTCGTGATTTTGACAAAAGAACAATCATGTCTATGAAATTATAACGGACTCAAGTATACTATAGGAATATTAAAAGAATCAAAACATTAACTAAAGGCAATGACCCGGGGTTCCTAAGTTCAAAATAGATGAATCGAAATACATGAGAGTGATTTGCTCTATGTAACTTGACGTCGAGCACGTAGCAACACTGCGGTTTATCATGTTCCTATGCATTTGTAACATGTGTGTCATCGTATTTTATACAATATATTGTTGCTTTCCGAAAGCTGAGTTTTAAACCAGTGTGCGCTTCATTATACCGCTATCAGTTAATTGTTGGGTGCTTGTTAAGAAGTAAAATCAAATATAATTTTTTAGGAATATAACTGTCTCCAAAACAAAATGGTTTTTGATTCAAGTTAGTTTTTGATGTTACCTGAATATACCTGGCTGCTGCTTCTGCGGGCCGACAACACGGAAGCCTCTATTTACATGAGGGCAACAAGTTACCCTTCCGAGGATAGACCTGTTATATGTGCTTCCAGCGAGTTACTTCATGAGTTTTGAAATGGCCGAGCTATTTGTAGCAGTATCAAAAACATGTAACCAAAGCCTCAGTTTTTTCGCTGTGATAGGTGAAATTGATATTTAAATTTAAAATAAGCCAATAAGTTATACATACATAGTACCAAGATTGCAATCTGGCCACAGTCACAAAACGTTGCAACCTGTCTTTATAGTGCTTGAAGCATGAGTAATAATAAATGCTACAACTCTGGTTTCTCCACTCCCCGGAAATTTGCGCAAGAACATGAAACGCTGAGATCTAGTTTGGGAATCAGGAGGGCCATGAATTTTCGCTGGGCTTAAATAGGATTTACCCCAAGGCTGAAACGGAATTTTCAAAACATGGTTTTTCAAAGTTTAATGATTTTCAGCACAAAATGTTAGATAATAACAAATCATCTCAGAAATTTTCACTAAATATTTATAATTCTATATTATATATCTATATATCGAAATATATCTATATTTACAATTTCAATCAAATTTTTCACGGCAAGGAATTATGAAAAAATATAGCCAATTTTTGTGCCGTAAGATGCATTTTTATCGTCAGAAAGCAAAAAATGCCAAAAGAGATTGAGTTACCGATGAACCCAAAATATTTCCGGGGACCAGAAACCGAGGAGCGCCAGTTTTATCAAGGGTTACTGAGAAATTACTAGCCCCCGAGCTCCTTCCCAATTTGAAGAAACCAGCAACTTTTGTATGGTTTTCATGCATGAAATTTTGTAACTCAGTGCTTCTGCTTACGTCGAGACATCGCATAATATTATGTTCAACAAACCGACAAACATACTTCACCACTAAGAATTGGTTTTCCACTCTTCAGACATATCTGGCCGTTTTAGTGTTCGTTCATCGCCATCGTTAAACACTAAAAGGAAGATAAAAACGACTAATCACTGTTCAATTCAGTAAACTAAAAGAATTACTGAGCACCTGAAACTACAATACCTGAAGATCAATTTTCTTTCCGGTCAAAAGCTACGTAATCCGCAAAATTAAAATTGCCAAAATTTAAAGATCTATAAATTTGTTTAATAAATCATTCAGATTTAATTTGAAATTAATGACAAAACGTTTAACAAAAATACATAAGTATATATTTGTGCATATCAAGCTGTACGCTACACGGCTGTCTACTTTTAGTTGCATGCGTAAATATGCAGATAAACCATGACTACCACTAATGACTCCCAAACCAAAGCTGCTAGTTAAAAGATCAATACAGTCTTCATGTCTCGAATAGCTTTGTACTTATGTGGGGAAACAGCTTGCGAGACAAAGCTGAATCGAATTACAGTACAATACATGAAGGGTATCACGTGTCAGCTTGAATTGGTTGCTTCACAGTATTTATGGGTTGACTTGTACGCAAAAACCGCATCAATCAAAACGACCCAGTGCCTTTAACGTAACGGTAACCGAAGGACAACATTATGGCACATGTTGACTGTAGCACACGGTTTCCAAATCATGCAACCATCGCGCGTGCTTCAGCGATGTTAGCAATTGAAAAAGGTGAGGATACACAAATAAGTTAGCTTAATTATAGAAAAGAACATCAAGTTTTCAAGAGAAAACAAGTGGACGCCTCACCAACTTTGCCTTAAAGCGATGCAAAGAGTCATTTAAATAACCGATCTCGCATCTGTAACAGAAATAGTGATGATAAGCGTCCTAATATTTATTGATATATAGCTCGACCGAAACTTTTGACCTATCGTCCAAGCAATCATTAAAAATACGTTACTCAGATGAGCTTTTTGGAAAACCTAATTGCAAATAGGGGACATGCATTCCCTTTCTGACCAATTTTAGTTGTTGTCGATGTTTTCTGGGAACGATCAGCACAAAATTCAAGTGCAATGGAAAAATTTTTTTTCGACAAAGTACGATAATACAACATCGTATGACGATAACATTATAGCAAAAAATCATAAAAACGACGGCGCTATCTCATAAAAAATTATAAAACAGTTCAAAAAGTTTGTTCCCCAAGATCCTTGCCAATCAACAGATTTTTTATGTGAGCTGTTTCTCGGATTCAATATTCCTCGGGTTACTTTTTCAACACATCGTTGTTACGGTTACCCTCTATGTTGAGAATTTCACGACATTGACGTTTTATAGACCGCAGCTGTGGGGGTCTGCACTACAAGTTAGCAAGTCTGGAAACACGTCACAATAATTATAGCTTGATCCACGAATTGTTACAAGGATAACTGATCAAGGGCATCATGAAATGATAAAATCGTGGTCCGTATTTACAAACTATGTATTTTAAACACAAATTTACACCATCTGTGTCTTAATTTGTGGAGTAAACCGTTTTTGGATACTATAAAGTCAATTTTAGATAACCTCTCCGGGTCATAGTATGATGAAGTGCGGATACGGCTAAATGATTACCGGTCCTGCCGTACCCTCTGGCAGCACGCTGAGATACTTAAGAAAACATCCATCTTTACGTATTCCGCAGCAATAATTTCGGCAACAATGAAGCGGTTCCACAATACCAGACGAAGCACAAATAATTACTGCTTTCGCAAAAATAGGTCGCTGTTTTCGAAGCGCAAACTCACCAACGGTATATGTACTACCATCCTTTACGTGCAGTACTATGGCCGACATATGCTCATGTGTTCCTGGGACAACCGCTTGAACGTTTGCGCCAACCTGTTGAAGAGATTATAGAGGTATCAATAAATTGCAGCTCCGAAATATACTTACATATGAACCGAAGATGTGGTCAATTTCAGAAAAATCAGAAAAAAATTTCAGTGAAAATAAAGATCAGAAAACTCTAGACTGGGGAACATTATTGGTTACCCTCCCATCGAGACCATCTACTACATCCAAAGCCAACAAACATTAAACACCTATGCTGTTGTTATTACATTCAGAGTGTAGTAGGTGAAACAACCGAAGCGAAGAATTCATACTCGCAGTGCAGTGATGAAATTTGACAATGTCCGTTATTGGATTTTATACGATGATAAGTTTTTAGCCATATATATATATTTATTCGATAGCTGGGTATTCGGTCGAATCTTGAAAATCGAATATTCAGCATTCGTTATTTTGGTGAATTTTACTATTCGGCATATTTTTAACTGTAGCATCAGTTAAAATGGGATTTAAAATAGATCGTTTTCACATATCTCCACAACAGCTGGAGACTTAACGGTAATAATTAGCATATAACACATTTATAGCTCTTTACAACTGACATGAGGCGTTGTTGAAAGCGGTTACCCATGCCATTGCACTGGGTAAATTGGGTTTTTAAATGGGCCCACAAGATTCTAAAATGAACAGAAAGCGATCATGTAACAAGTCGCTCAAATAAGATGTGTGAGACATTGCTCTTCCTGTAAGGCGAGGTAAACACCGGTTAGTTGCATAAAACAGGTTGGTTAAAGGTTCATAGCAACTAACTACACAATAAATTTTGGCACTGAAGTTACAGCTACTAAGAGCTTTTTATATTGGGCATATCCAAAAGCTCTGTCGCAAACTCTAATTTACCTGGCACTCTGCTGTAATCCTAATATCCACTAGTTCTTCATACCAAAAGTTGGACGCATGTGCCGTCCATTGTAAATGAATGCAGAAACAAAGTGTTTAAACCTTGGCAACGACTAAATTTCAGGATCAAGGCACGACGTATGGGTGGGTCCACTGTGCTGGAGCTTCTGCCACTCCCGAATCAGTTCGGGATGCGCGTGTGTCCATCATTCGAAGTGTATGACCTACATCGTCTAACGTGTGCCTGTCATCTGCGTGTGTTGACACCATATGACCAGCCCGGGCTCGCAGAATATTTGTTCGCTAAACGATCAAATTTTCAGATGACGAGGATTCTCCATCTGCAGACACTTTCGGTCACCTTGTTTATGCAGTGGAAGAGAACTGCTAAATGCCAGGCATCTGAAATTGATTCGCTTTCCCATATTTGTTGCAGTAGTAAGCGGAGTAGCCCAGCCCTGTGTGAATCGACAGCTCTGTACTTGCAGACAAACGGATTAAATTATATACAATGCCACAGTCAGAATTCGAGAATCCACTAAGACTTAGCAAAGGAAGTCTACAATTTTAGGCACTTGGAGAGAGACAGCTTCTATTTTACGTCATGTTTTGAAAAAAACAATTGGCTTTACATGTTTAGTCTTCATGTGATTGGCTATAGTTTGGAGAAATGTCACACCGAGGCTTTTGCCGATATAATTGCACGCTTGAGATGTATTCTAATCCCGAAGCAGCAATTTCTAAAACACCACACTACGTTGTATCTTTCAT
>JASANE010013259.1:0-34509 GCA_030248225.1 Trileptium ribeirensis
TCGTAAAATCATGCTACTGGACGACTATATCGATGACCGAAAAAAATTATTCAGTATGGGACCTATTGTTAAAAATATTTTTTGTTCCAACGCTCAAGCTCTACGACACACATATCCCTTAATAACGGACGATTGACACAGCTACGAAGCCGCCGTTTTGCGATACAGTCTTTCCGGTCGCGAAAGTCACGAAGGGACAATCGTTAAGCCAGTATATTGCTGTCAAAAACTTTACTAACAGCAGTATGAAAATCGTTCATGTCTTCAACGTTCCTCATCTTCTTTAGCTCTATTTCAACGCCATGGTGAAGTGAATCAGCGGACATGAACGTGTGTCCTGCTTCCAGATATTTTAACATGATAGAGTCAACTGTAAGATATTTCGAGTTAGCTGCAGCGATGAGTGTACTAAACAATGTCCAGTTCTTGTTGTGGGCAGCACAGCTGTCCAACCATATAACGATCCGTTTACTTGCGCCGTGAAGTACCAAAAAGTACTAGCAATGTCCTTCGCGTTTCTACTATGTGATGCCTTCATGCCATAGCAGAGCAACAGACTTCCGGTCCTCTCGTTTTTGTTCCCCCAATAATGCGAACGTTTCGTTGAAAACGACAACTCTAGGACAAAACATACATGCTTTTATACCTGCCAGCCGTGGCAACATCATTACCTTTTCCAGGTCAGCAGAAATGAACAGTTCATGAGCGGTTGTTTCGCGATTCACATCCTGCTGATACGCATTTCTAGCAGCCTTCGCAGAAGATAAATGGACTTGTTAGTTCGGTGCACTTTTCACAGTCGCCATGGTTGCCGTTACACTCTTTCATATGTACCTTGTGTAGTACACAACGTTCACATTCTTCGCTTGCTAATTGCACGAAGCCAATGTTCAACCCTGTAACTTTTTGTCGGTACAGCTCAAAACTTATTTTTCCGTGATTTTAACAGTAGTTTTTGTGCATTTCAGTAATATTAACGTCGGTAGGAAGGTACCGTCTATATGGTGCGTGCTCGAGGCGATAGTGCGAAACGGAAGGATGAAAAGATTCAATATGAGCAACTATTGGAATTTCATCAATCTTATTTGATGGCGGGTAATGGCGTCCCCGTCTGTCTTGCTTCGGCGGGTCATGAGGATTTCCAGATGTCGCGTAAAAAACCATACTATCGTTGTTGCGTTTGAAATCTAAGGTCGTTAGAAAAAATGTTTTGCAAACTCTAGTGTTGAGCACCGTTTGACGCTTTGAAATAGTACTTTAGAGTATCTTGCCTAATTCGTCTGCTCGCTGCATTCGGCTGTCGCTCAACGCCTGTTTTTGAACCCTGTCGACATTATGTCGTAGCCAGATTTGTTGCTGGGTATGGGGAGGGGCCAGAACTGCTTAATATTTTCCCTTTCGCGATTATTAATGGATGCGCTGCATTTCAGACGGCATTGGTTGCACGTATCAACAATGTGATGCTTGGCTGCGGCGTGTTGCACTTTTTCCTGCTCCGTGCGTGGCCGTTTCGGGTTAACACCGCCAACAACGCTTTGTAGAACGTGCTGCATAGTTGCTAACACTTCATCTGAAATGGCAACACTTGTGGGCGTTGCACTATCTGCTGACTTTATCTTCGTCACCTTCAAAGCTTCAGTTTTAACAGATTTTTCATGCTTACAACGCGGCTCATGAAGTTTAATACACGAGTCAGATAATCGCCGATCGCACCACTTACAAGTTGCATCTGACTCGCTGTTACAGAGGTAACAAATGTCTATACTGCTATAGGATTGGTAATTGCTGTCATAGCTACCGAGTTATTCGGAGCTATCTGAAATTGTTTCGGCGCATCGAAATTTGCTAGAAGTTCCTTGCTTATCACGATTAAGTTCTCACATCGATAGCAAATTTACATGTGAACGCTTTAAAGATACCGGATTTCTGAGTTGCACTAAAGGTTTGTCGTCACTGCGGAGATCGTCGCTTTCGGATTCAAAAATGTTGCGTAGCCTCTTTAATGCGACCTGTCCACTCAAATTTGCACCATCGGATGCGAACGCTACCGCGAAGTTCAGTCTTGGGCGCCAGCGATTCAATTGCAGCAATATCGACAAAGTGCTGGGCTCCTTGTGAAGTGTCATCCCATTCAACCAATATGCAGTATTTTCCATCACTTTTATCTTCAATCCAGTTTTTATTTACGTTAGAAATGCCATTCCGCAACGCACTTCGTCCACTCATTATTATTAGCAATATTAGTGACCTCGATGAAAAAATCAAACAATTCTAATACTAATATCTATATAATGAATATCTGAAATTAAAACAGCTTCAGTATAGAAAGCCGTAACTCCCTTATACGGGTTGATGCTACAAAGGCAGAAAAGAGTATCTTTCCAAGTTACGGCTTTTTGCCATAGCAATAATAGATACCAGCACGCAGTAAAGTTACGCTTTTCTGCCTTGGTTGCCACATTACATAAACTACAACTACGGCTTTTCTCCGAAAATTGTTTTCGCTCTCAGTTAGCCAATATTCAAGATACGGCTTTCTGCCCCAGACCATTTGACGCGAAATTTCAAGAACTATAAGGTAGCTTCGTCAACTCGTTTATGCCAAAATATAAAGTTACGGCTTTTTGCCATGAGACGGCAGAACAGATGTGGATTCGACATCGATTTTTACAAAATAGGATAGTTAGTGGGCGTAGGTTAAGTCTAGTCGCACAAAACTTTCGAATATAGTAGCTTTATAACATGATGTCGACGGGACAGGTCAGTCGATAAAGCGCTTGCTCGCGGATCCAAAGGAGGTTCGAATCCCACCATTACACGAAATTTCAGCGGCTGTTTCTCACATTCCTTTGTCTGCAAGCTCCTATCGCTAGGCCCAAATCCAAAATATGTCAAGTAACATGAGAACCGTACGGGAAGGTCGGATTCTACAGCCGCTTCGAATCCACAAACGAAAACCCTGAACCCCACCCGTGCCTAACTGCACACTTCTGCTATAAATGAAATATACTTAATTGTGCAAAAAATATACATAGTATATAAAACTGGGCATTCCATTCGCTGAAAATTTTGTCAGGCGGCATGAACCAGGGTGCCGCCTGGTTCCGAACCGGGGCGCCCGATTTAGCCAGGGGCATTTTGCCAAAAAAAATGGTTAAAAATCGTGTCAGAAACACTGCCAAAATGCTTTTGATGGAGTGAAAAAGCAATGTTGAAGCAAATTTTGGCAAAATCGGAATGGCTTCAGAACAGAATTTCAGTACAAATTGATCAAATTTTATATACTTTGGACCGATTGAAAATAAATTTCCAAGAGGCAATGAACCGGGGGGGGGAGCCCAAAATTTTGCCAGAGGGCACAAACCGGGGGACATCTGTTTTGAACCAGGGGAACCGAACCAATTTGGAGAGCCTAGTAAAAAATATAAGTCATTGGTAAGCCACAGTGAAAGACGGGGAATGTCGAATATAGCAGCTTTGCACCCGCTGCAATGTCGAGTAGTGATAGTTCAGTCGGTACAGCGCCTCCTTGCGGAAGGTCCACTTCCAAAATAATGTAATCTAACAAAAATTTATGTCATATTTGCCGCATACATGCTGCACAAAATTAGCAGCGGTACATAAGTACTCAGTAGAGTAGCAAATACGCATATTTGTTTAATTTATTGTTTTCGCCAACTTCTTGAGTCAATATCACTAAATACTGAAAAACCGTGTTGCTGGAAACTGAAGAACTGAAACAAAAATAGCACGGCAAATATATCTTAAACATGAAATGACAGCGGAAAAATTACAAAGATAAAGGATAACACACGAATTGTATGTACAAAAACAAACCAACCTCGGAATACCCATTAATCTGGGCATCTGCAGGATTGACTAGCGCCGACGTAGAACCTAGATCCACATCAACTGTAGCAGAGCGACTTGTCATACCCAAATTTTCGAGTTCACTTACACCACAACGGAATACTTTAAAACGGGCAAGAAATGGCGCTTTTGCTGCGCTGAAACACTTATAACATGTATTTTCTCGAAGTTAATCGGTTAAGTTGTTCCCGAGGTATGGCCGATCCTACATACAGAATGAATTTAAAAATTACACCCCTGCAACACACCAATCTCCATTACACTCTGATAATTCCGATATGGGCACGATGTAACAGACGGCCGACAACGTAATGTTAACTTAACCACTCGCCAATAATTTATTATCAAAGTTAGTTTTCAGAATTGGTCGCTTTTCGACTAAAAATTAAATTTCAGATATATTCTTTTATGCAGAGAGATTTCAAGAAGAATATAAACATTCATATAATTCAAAATTTTATAAAAAGGACATCTTTAAAAACATAACATAACCGTAACTAGTCTATAAAATTTTTCAAATAGCATAAGATTTTGGCCCGAAATATATTATTGTAAACCCCTAGGGCCCATCCTAACTAGTATATCGCAAGCGATGTTGAAAAATGAGACCATGTATAGATATTAATATACTTCCCTTCTTTGCCTTGTAGGTTATTAAAAATACCAAATCTGGACGATTTTTGATAAAGTAATTTAGCAATTTTAGCCTCTGCACCATTCTGTAGATTAATAACATATTCAAGGTAGGATTAGCACAATGAATAAACGTGCTTAACGAGTTAAATAACCCTAGAATCATATCCGCCATGTCAAAAGGCAAGATATTCCTCAGTTATAATTTTAAAAATTTCACTTGTGTATACATATTGCTGCGCATGGTGGGTTTCAACAACTACAGTTTGAGAATCTCCGTAGACACAGATACTTAGGTACAACAGATTTTCCAAGACAACGACAATACTGATATTACGTTAACGTTGACAATAGTGACAGACATTTATAAGAGCTTAGTACACCATTAGGCACTTCCAGCTAAATTCTACTGGTCTGTCCACGGTGGTGAGGGCCACCCCCACACTTTCCAAATCCCCCATGTTCGTGAGATTCCCTCCCCCATGTCCACCCCTTCCACTCGGCCGATCCCCCCATGTTCAACTAAATATGTGTGAAAATTTATCTTTTTTGCTTGCAAATTGTTTTTATACATTAATTACCACTATTTATAATGCTAAAACATCTTTTTAACTTAAAAATACATTCACTGTAGTTAATCGACATGAAAATATGGCAATATTTAGTATTTATAAGCAAAGTTTATACCCCCACTTTGAAATTTTCCCCCAGAATGAACATGGGGCCCTCGAATTCCCCCATTTTTTGGAAAGCTGTGGACAGGCCACCACTACATCGCTATAAAAATTATATGACATAATTTGAGATACGCGCACTTTAAAATAGCACTACTCACTACTGCTTCTGAAAATCAAATCCCATGGCCACACACTTTCTAGTTCCAGTTCATGCGTCCCATAATTCCGATTTTGCTTTCGAAGCGACAATCAAAATTCGAGGCTATTTCTGTGTTTACAGATTAAATTAACACTGGTCGAAATTACGTTGTTATATATGCTCAGCCGTAGTATTTACTCGGGCATGTGCTAAACCTACTAAGCGGGCGTGAACGTTTGCGCGTACGTGTAACCGCAACTGAATGCATGATATTTCAGAGCATACGGGAGTACGTGTAAAAAGTTAGTTCGTGAGAGTAGCATCAATGGAGTAACACAGCCGTATACAATAATGATGAAGTAGTTCGACGTATTCAACCCATACTTCGTATTGTCACATCCTACATCATAGCATGCAGCCGTAATTTGTAAAGCTAGGGAACAAAATAATGCAAACCCTAATCCTTCAGCGAAGCACACTGTTACAATATCAAACTGATTGTGACTGAATATGCGATACAAAAGCAAGCCGTACCTTTGCATTGGTGTTGCAGACGAATAATCAATATCGATAACTATAGCTTCTGGATTTGACGGTAAATAGCAACCTTCTTGCACCTGAAAAAACCGCAGATTTATAAAAAAATATGCGAGGAAGGATATAAGCTGAGAGGATGGAGTCCTGATACTTTACGAAATCCTACGCCGTTAAATATTATAACACCCGCTCTTTCCGATTTTCAACCATTTGAGTGACGCACTCTTCGGTTGGCCTTTACGCCCACCCTGGCTTCAGCGTAATGTAAAACGTTGCTCGTATTAATTTAGAGACAGCAATCTAATAGAAAAGTTACATAATTCCAGTTTAGTACAGTTGCAGACAAAAGTAAGTGCACAAACAACGGACGCAGACGGACGGAAGTGCATCCGTCCGCGTCCAGACGAAATCACACCCTTCCGCGTACAGAAGAAATTTCGTCCGTCCGCATATACGTCCGTCTGCGTAGGCACTTATTTTTGTTCGCGAATGTATCCCAGATGTGATGCTCCAACAGAATTGTTAACAACAACAAAGAGTCGCAGCAAAAATTCTGATATTCGAGATGCATAGTATGGCAGAATAGAATGCAGCTGATACAATAAAGTTCACGATGATGTTTGTTAAATTATGTACAGCATATTTTTCGTTATATTTTAAAGCTCAGCCCAAGGCATACATAGAGCCGCCGATACTATACTCGTTAAACCACAAGAGGGGCCACAAAAAATAATTTATGAGTGACTACACTTGACTATAATAGAAACATGATCCGTCTTGGTTAAAACAAGGCTAGCCAAGCACTGACTGAGTCCAAATGAAAACAGGCCATACACATTGACTATAAAAAATTTAGGCTACAACGGAAATATGGCAATACAACAAATCTCTATAATTATCATTATGTAGAACTTCTAAAATATTCATTATATTGCATGCGTTTTAGCTTAAAATTTTCAAATAATTCTAATTTGAAACTTTCATTAAAATGCATTATTATTCATAAAATATCCATTTGAATGATGTTCCATACTAATTGCCCTGCTTCTGAATAGTTTTATTGTTCATCAAAATTTTATATATCAGCATTATGCTATCATTAACAAAGAGATAAACTTACCTGTATTTTTGATAACGCCTTCAAACATGCCTGTTTCCGTTCAGGGCCTTTGGGATATGGTTTAATTTCTCCAGACACGTTAGTAATTTTACCGAAGAAGTCGAATTCACGCTCGTAGAATCGCTTTGCTGAACCGGACAACGAAATCTTTATTTTTTCCACTATTTCAGTCAGTTTGTCGTATAAGACGGGATCCTGTAGAACAGTTAAAGTTATTCCGACAAGAACACAATCAATGTACGGCTATTTAGGTGCAATATAGTATGGATTATGCCACAAGAGAGGGGAGGGGGTCGGCCCTAAACGAATTTGGTGGTTCTCCCAAGTATATTTTGGCTTCCCCCGGTCAAACTCACAGCACTCCCGGGTATTAATAGGTGACGCCAAAAATGATCGTCCTGACAAGAATAGTAGTTATAACAAAACTCAACGCTACTGCTTATGTTTCAACTATTGATGACAAAATTTTAAGTAAAATGACGCGCGACCGGCAGAAATACGTATTTTCAGTAGGTAAATAATAAATTATGTAACAAAAACAACGATATACCTGTTGTAATAGAAAGAAAATTGCAATGACGCTATTACAAGACCCTGTGGGCACAGCTTCACCCGCAGCTAACCTGACGGAAAATTCCCCCAAGGTTGGAGCTATTTCGCCCCCACTCAAAGTCCCCGAGTCAAATTTTAGTGCTGTCGAGAGGCCAGTGGATGTATAAAATATAGCACATTGTATTGTGTTAAATATGCATCATCCAGCTATTAGGTGAAAGTAAGCTCAGTAATTAATGTAATATAATACGAGTGACTGAAGTCGCGCTACTTAAAATAATGCCAGCTTGGCAGCCATCGTCTAAACAAACGGTCATTAGTACACACATGGCGCCATTATGACATTAGCAATCCACGTTTTTAATGAATAATAAGATACAGGCTAATAAGGTTATTGTTGATAACACGGATTTGATGAAGAGAACCGACCGGTGCGTTGGCGTTCTTCATTTTGCGCGTCGTAAAGCTCTACTATTCTTTCCACAAATATCGGCAGCTTTGCGTAGCAATAAAATACGCTTATTAATACGAAGAAATTAATGTTGCCAGAAAGCATTACTATCGTTTAAAAATTTAGTCTAATCCTATTAATTGTAGCCGGAACATAAAATCTGATTTAATATAATGTCAAATTTAAACTTAGAGGTCAAATAATCAAAAGAAAGAAACAACGGATGCTATGGTGTATATACGTACTTAAAGCTCCAAATAATGAAAACGACAATATGAATAGCTACGTTACAAATGACCCCTGCTTGCTCCATGTTCACTAGGTCGAAAAGCGATAATTAGTATTTTGGCGTATAATGTAAGCATAAAACTCAACTTTCATCATAAAGTGGTTATTCATTACCTTTTGCTGACCATCTTCATCAGTGAAGAGATTTGTCTGCATATTCCAAATAAGCTGATGTGCCAAAAGTTGTGACTTCTGAGCAGCATATAGAATGAATTCTGAGACATATCCCATCTAGAAGTAAACGTGATAAAGCATGTTATAACAATTTAAAAGACCCACACATTTTGACGAAACCAATAATAATTGTCACGCAAAATCAATTTAATAAAGGTTATAAAAATTAAAGCTAAAAACATTTATCTATATAATAAATCAAGAAGTGACTTTATAGAAGTAAATTTTTTGTTTAGAACAAAATCGATATCCTAATGTGAATAATAATATGTTCTCTGGCAAGGTAATAGTGTAGTAGTTGATCAGTGATTACTGTTATGAGCCGCGGATTATCTCAGTCACTACGGTGCGAGGAAAACAGAATTGAAAAGTCTACATTTGTGCATGTACCAAGCAAATTGATAACATCATTGGGTTAAAGAAAACTCCTAAAAGTGAATTAATATGCTTGCATTGCACCTGTAGAATTTTTACTCACGCATTCAAAAATATGATTTAACCAATTCTAGAATTTCTATAGATGTTATATGTGTAATTATTGAAGTAAGTGGCGGCGTGGCCGAGTGGTTAGGGCGCCTGCTTCATAATCGTGAAGTGGGGAGTTCGAATCCAGTGGTCGCGCTAATCTCCTTGGGCAAGGGACTCAGCCACAATTGCTTCGCAGTACCTATGCGTTAAACATTGCTCGCGACTCGCTCGAGGCTTGCTTGCGACTTGCTCAAAATAAATTTGTTCTAAAAATAGAATTTATAATTAATTTAAATGAAACATTTAGCGGGCCACTCGAACGCGACTCGTTCGAAATGCGAGTTATTTCTGGCGCGTACTGTAGATGTGGCTGCCAAGACTGGTGTCACAACTTTTTTCCAATTAAAGACTTAGCTACGTAGACAATAAATAAACTAATAATTTGACCTATGGCTGATCAAAACGTATGCAGTCGACACGTAAATAACAATTAAAAACCTTAAGAATCGAAACGACATGTTCGCACATGACAGGATACCACCTCACCTGTGGAACCTTAAAAGTTTCTGCTAGTTTATTTTATCCGTTTGTTTGCTTTCATATTTCTATAATTTTACGCAGGTATGCGGGAAAGCCATGCCTACACTGCGTTGGCTTTAAACATAATCGAAATTTAAAGTACACAGGTGCCGAAAACATCAGCCTTATACGCTATCCCGCCTAATATGGCCTAGTAATGCCAACAAAGCGTTTACCTTATATACAGTACGCGCCAGAAATGACCGTCGCATTTCGAGAGAGTAAACTGTATTTATTGAAACAATGTCAACAATAATTACTACAGTTACGGCAATAATAAGGAACAACAGTTTAATTCCAAGGTCAGAAACAACAGTTAAACACTAATTCCAAGGTCAAATAATTATTGTTAGATTAAAATCATGTTATAAACCAGAAAGCATCCGGTACAACTATTAACTATTTAAGTCTTCAGAAACACAGCAAACGTATTTATTGATATTATTCAATTTCGTTACCATATCATGCCGTACCGCCTGGACCAACTGCGGAATGTAGAATAGCACGGCATCAGCAGGAAAGCCTTTCAGGACACGAACCGCATATTGCGCTGTAATCGGATGATTCGGATACTGACGGTCACAAAAGAAAGAAAGTGCAGTTACAGGTGGAACTGGTGCCCAAACCAAAATATTTGTCAACTGAAACAAGAAAGAACTACACTTTTAATATTTATTTATTTTTAATTAATATGCGCAGGCGGTCGCAAAAGAAAGAAAGTGTCTAAACTAAATTATTGGTCAACTGAAACAAGAAAGAACTACATTATTTAGTATTATTTGTATCATGTTTTAATTTAGCAATTTGTGTAGGCGGATGAAAACGAAAGTGCAGTTGTTACAGGTGAAACTGGTGCCCAAACCAAAATATTTGTAAACTGAAACTAGTAAAAATCTACATTTTTTATATTGTTTTTTGGAATAACAATCTGCGTAGGCGGTCGCAAGGAAAGAAACTACAGTTGTTATAGGCGGAAATGCCGCCCAAACCAAAATATTTTCAACCGAAACAAGAAAGAGCATTTTTAATATTTACATTACTGTCTGAGTTAATAATAACATTTTTTAGTATAAACATGATTAGCCACGTACTGGTACAGCTACACAGACCAATTTAAATTGTTTGCGATCCATTTGACACACACATTTTGTTCAGAACCAGATTTTTTCTCTTCGTATCATTTTACCAAACCAAAGCTTAATATTAGTTAATAGTTTATACAAGAGGCCCGAGAAGTCGTTAACTGGTAGCCTGAACTTCAAAGAAAGCGCGTAGTTTTTTTGCGTAAAGGTGACAAATGTTACAGAAAAACAAAAGGATCTATTATTTTTTAACGCTAACTAATGCTATAGATCTTTTGGTACGATAATCGCGCCTTTTGAATTCATACACGACAGTCGCGTCTTTTGAATTCATATGCAAAATAATGCTGACGTATCAGATAATGGGAGAAACGAACAGCGTGATTTACCGGCAGCATCAAATTTAGTAAGGCATGCGCTTGACTAGACTTGAACACTCTTCGCACTCAATGTGCATGTGTCATTTTACGGCAGACATCAAAGCATGCACTCAGCCCTGGTAGTCTCTCCGCAGTTTGCATCGAGTACTATCAAATCAAAGCTTTTCACGACTAATTGCATCAGCCATTTGTAATCATATCTACGTAATATTCTCCTGCTACTGCCAGGATAACACGTAATCGAGTTTCGTTTCTAACATTATCTAGCACTATAATATATACAGGGTGTCCGCGCATTTCCGGTCATGAATTTCCAGGATTTTTTGAGCGGATTTCCAGGATTTTTAAATGCAACAACATTGTTGAAGGGCTGAATTTTTAAGCTCTGTAATGACTCTTTTTTTCATTTCGAGTACATGTTTTTGGATTTCATTGGTCGCGGACACCCTGCGTCATACGATTATCCCATAAGAAAAAATACATAAGAAAGTATTATACATATTTTGAACCAGCGTAGAAGGTTGAATAAGCTATGTACGCATTAAAACTCACTCACTCACTAATCATAATTGCTTCTTCTTCTAAAGCACAAATAAAATCAAATATATAAACTATCTTGGAACCCCAACAAACTGATCTATAGTAACTGAATCAAATGAAATCTGAAACCAGTAACTACAAACAAAGAAACAATGTTGCGGTTCAAGAGCTTATATATATTCTGAAAATAATTATTAATTAATGATTCAGGGGCGATGATAAATAATATATAAAAGTATGGCTTCTGGCGCTGATGTGGGAAAGTCTGAAAGAAAAAGCAAAAGTTTAACAATTTAGAAAAATACAAATTTTGTTGAAAAATGTTTATTAATTTCCAGGATTTTTCTGGCGATTTTCCAGGATTTGCCTCTTTTTACACTACGGCCCTTTCAATTTCCAGGATTTTCCAGGATGCAGAGCCAATTTCCAGGATTTTCCAGGACGCGGACATCCGGTATATAGTTATTAAATACACGATAACACACTTAAAGTTTCGAAGCAAAGCAAAGCATCATGGTCTTTCCGGTTTTACCTTTCATGAGTAAATAATTGGTTTTCCGAAATCCAATCCATATGACCTATGTATGAATTATGATTTCGGCAAGAAAAACCGTTGTTATTGCGATACTTGTTTTTAGTGAAGGTACAAAAAGGGATTTTTTTGTAATTTTGGACTAGTAATGACCGATGGTGTTAAAGATACTTATTGCAAACTTAACGAATTAAAAGAAACATGTCCGATTCATTGCACGGCATAATAAGAAACGTATATTTTATTCGTTGTTCGCCAAAGTCGAGGCAATAGGTAGCAATAAGAGAGTGGCCATTTTTCACCGTTTCGACGGCATCTCCGTTGTTGCGTTGATTCGAAGTAAGACAGTATAAAGTTTGTAAAGGCTAGAAAAACGTAACGTAATACAAAACAAAGCTTAAAAACTTTATTTCTTAATAATACAGCTCCCACCAAAAATGACTGTCGCTCTCGACCCGCTCGAAATAAATTTCTTCTAAAAATAGAATTTGTTATACATTTATATAGTTTCAAAATATTGAGAGAGCCATACGCTCAAAACTTGCTCGTGGTTCGCTGACTCAAAATGCGGCGGTCATATCTGGCGCGTATTGTATTGTATTGTGGCGTGCTGTTAAAGATCGTTTAATATTGTAAGTTTGTATACTCACTTCAGGGCCATCGGCTTCTAAATTTACAGGCGTAGCAAGATATTCCAAAGCTTTCGAGATGTGCGTCACACTTTCAGCATGATTACGAACCAAACGCGACACTTCAACTGTCGCAGACTCACTGTTTTTAAACCTAAACTATAAAACTTTATTGTATAAAACACTCGCTATTTGCAAAAAGTGTACAATAATATAATATATTATTGAACACTTCTTGTTATTACATAACATTGTGTTGTTCTTAACATATGCAACGATTTCATGTAATAATTGTAACAATTAAAAAAATACGAGAAAACAAAAGAAATTTCAATCACGATGACAAATGAATAGTTCTATTTTAAAGTAACAAAATCGAATATAATACAACATTTTAAAATTTAAATTAAACATCTATAACTATTCACTTTCGATAAAATGAACGAACCCTATCGAAACCGTTTTTCGATTTCTGATACCCAATGTGTTCATAAATTATGCGGTATGCAATGTAGATATAGATAGTTGATGCAACCCATGAATACGGACATGTCTTTCAAGCACTGTGCTATTCAAAATCCTATAATTACGGTCCTGATCATTTCACGGACAATATTTGAGATCATAAATAATGTTCTATACTTAGTCAATTTTACTACTGTAGAGCCGGTGAAAATAATTATCGTATTTGTGGTTAATTCGAAAACTGTTTCAAATAATGGAAATTCGTACATAGGTAGCTTCACAAGGACACTCACATTCGTTAATATTTTGTTGAGGTTTACAGAACATAATTTAGTAAACAATAAAAGTTGTTTTCCTCATACCACAGTCCCAGATATTATCATTGAATTTATAAAATCACAACAATGCGTACCGAAAATAATCGCGATTCTCAAACCTTAGCTCAAACTCTGAGTGCATTAATCACCTGGTAGGCAAATGGACTGCAAGAGCAGGCGAAATTTCCCAAGCCAATTTGGTATACTCTCGGACAAGACGTTCCTCGGTTCGAGGGTCAGCAAACGTCGACAATCGCCACTGACTAACTTTTTCTTCGCCGATAACCGCTTGATCAGGTGACGAAAGTGGATTCAACCATGCGCAGAGACGTTCTATTTCGTTTGCCTACAACAACACGTTTATATAATAATTACGCTAGTCTTGCTCGCTTGCGCGAATGACTCCAGTTGTTTCTTTACAGCTAGTAACAAATACAAAATTTTAAGTTCTGTTCTGCAATATGTTAAGCTAAATGTCACAAATGTTTAGGGCTGTCAGTGTTTTAGGTTGTAACAATATTAAAGGATGTATTGGAGGACGACCCCAGCAAGCCCGTAATAATGGCTACTGGTTTGTTCAACTTCAATCGTTTACTTTTAAAAAAATAAATCGCACGTGATAAATCTGCCATGTGCGCTCCGAAGATTAGAATGTTTTTATAATTATTAACTGGCTAGTCCAACGTGGAGGGGGCAGCATTTTCAGCCCCTTCCGGCAAAACTTAGGTACCCCCGGCTCAGAGCCCCCTGCAGAGAAAAATAAACGCCTAAACGCGACAAACTCCGGTAAAAATTGTCCCCCGGCAAGTGAGCCGGCCCCCGGCTATAATTTCCTAGGTTTAGACTATCCAGATTAACTCACATTATTTGTAAAATATTGCGTGGTATTACACGAACATCGTTTGTGATTAATAAATCGAAGTCCGTTCGACTGAATTTAACGTCATTTGCTTGCGTTTAAACGAAAATCGTTCAATCATGATATCGTTCGATTGAGTCTGTGTTCCATTCCGTTTCCATGCTGATTATTTCTGGTCGCAGCTGTAGCTGAATAATTATTCGTAAATACCCAAACATAGATAATAAAACTGTAGAATAAAACGAAATGGAGCACCAGATACAGTTATTTGATCCAGACTACAAAATACCTTCTTTTTACATACTATAACTTACCATAAGCGCTAATATTAAATTTCTTCGCCTCAGGAATTCTCTAAAGTGCTTCTCTGGAGATCCCTTTTGCTTTCCGATTGTCATACTTACTAAAATGCATTAAATTTATGAGCCAAAAGATAATAATTAAGAACATAAGGAAAATGGCAACAACAGTATGTACCTGACGACCATTTAATTTACCATAGCAATTATCATTTTACTTTCAATTTCATGACGCGATCCAATCGAATTTAAAATATATGTCGTAAAAGGCGCACTTGTATTAATTTGCTCTAGCTGCAGTAGACATAAATCAGTTAGGTTTTAGAATGTCTCACATGAGTTGAGCAGTTATCGAAGAAAAAAGATAAAGACCATTCTTAAAACCAAAAATATTTTTTAATTAAATCCCGTAATACTATTATATATGATATTTCAAAATACAGTGTATATTGAGCAAAGTTTACACAATACATATCATAATACAGTTGCGACCAAGAACGTGCAACCGAAAACGATCGAAATTGCCATCTATTGAACTTTCGTTAATCAACATTCGATCGAAATATATGATGTAAAATAATGGAAATTTTGCGTTTTGAAATTTATCTACATAAATGTGCCAAAATCGAAACTGATCAAAATCGCACGAAATTTCGTTTAATCGAAATCGATCGAAATTTCGATCGACTGTTTTGCACTTATTTCTGACCGTGACAGTAATTATACTTTCTAAATGTGCATAATAATGAAGATAAACTCACATTGTGACGTTGCACGCGTTGGTGCCGTTAACATCGGTGTAGTACGCGGCAACGATACGGTATTGATCCAGCTTGAGCCGGCTGCACCGCCTGCAAGAACCTGACGTTGCTGACTAGGAAGTGATGAACTGGTTAAACTGCTTTGGCCAGCGGCAGTTCGACTACCCCAACCCGCCGCATGCATACCGTTCATTTCAGAATGACTAGCAGAGCCAGTTCCAGCCATATTAGTTTCGTTCTCTAAAATATTTTACAAAAGCTATTATAAATTGAAAACTTACAAAGACTTTTCTGAAATATAATGTTATTAATAATTATTAAAAGGAAGCGTGTATAGATTCCTCAAATTCTGTTCAAACGTGCAAGAATTTTTTATTTGTCGGTACGTAGCACACACAATTTGCTCGTTGAAGCAGTTTGGTCTCGCTAAAATACATACAAGTAAATTCGACATTTTCGAATAAAAATTAGCTTATTGTTCGCACGCTGCTCGCACCGCTCGTAAAAGAACAGTCGATATTGCAGCGAGCACTGTATTTTTTACTTATTCAGCGAGAACGATGGGCTAATAGGGTTATATATTTAATCAGTTAGGCACGTTAATTCCTTTCTTAGAACCTTATATTAAGTATGCTGTCAAAATGCAGGAAATATAAAATTTTGTAACCAAATATTGTGAGTTTTTAATTAAGTTGTAGACAGAGAGCTAAAACCAATCTATAAGAGTTCGGGGTCGCTGAATAAGAGAGTCTGTATTTGCCTCGTTGTGCATCATTATATAAGCCTTCAACGTAAAAAATAATGCTTCGAGTTCTAATTTTTCTAAAAGGTGTGATATATAAATATAGAATTACGGGCATGGAAAAAAGAAATACAGGTACTACAATTTTGAAGTGTTTTGAAAAGGACGCTGCCTTTAATGTATTGCCGTTGTATTATTGTTATTTTTGGATTGTAAATAGGCTCACAAAGCTCAATTTGGAACCTTGAAAATGTCACTCATCTGGCTTCTCCATTGTGGGGTACCGGAGTCTCCGCAGACGTGGAAGACACCTAGGTCATGTCCCCCATGTAAATTTTGACTTCCCCAGAAACGCAAACCCTTAGCACTCCCAGGTATTTTGAGGTGACACTAAAATGATCGTTCTAACAAAAAACTGTTATAACAAAGCTCAATACTACACCTTATATTTCGACTATTTATGACAAAATCCTAGGCAAAATGAAGCGCCTGCAGAAATATACATTTTCAGTACTTAAGTTACAATTATGCAACAAAAACAACGATATACACGTTGTAAAGACCTGAAAAACACAAAAAAATGCAATTATGAACCCCTTAGTCGACCTGTGGGGGCAGGGAAAGATGGGGGATTCCCTCACTGGACACGCCAAAACCACCATGTTCGCCCCTACAGCAGACCATAAAATCCTCCCATGTTCAATATAGACTCAGAACACAATAAGGGGCGGGAAAGATATGTTAGTAGCCTCGACATGATTTTTAATACGGCAGTTACGACTCTTATTAATACCTTTCCAAAATGCATACACATAGCAAATTGCTGTCCAAAAATGTCAATAAATGAGTAACAAAGTTCAAATCTCGCCCCCATGAAAATACCCACATATTTTCAGCAAGTGGAAATGCTATGTTAGTGCGTGCACCACAAGAGCACTCCGTCTGTTTCCCTTCGCTGCGCGAGTTAATAGTTGCAGTTAGCATTGTTTGGGATATATTTATTTTAAATATATCGACCCACTTCCTTATTCCCAACTACCTATGGTATTGGGCATTGTGTCAATTATCAATGATCCCATAGCTAGTAGTAGTTAAGAATTACAATTTTTAAATTACGTTAAATTCTCTGGTTCTCATAACTAAACCGGCTGATCTTATCGATGTCTGTAAGGGCTCGAAATTTTTTGCGGATGGCAAATAATGCGGTTTTAAGACTTAGATTAATAGCTCAACATCTTGACCTAGTGTCGCTGGAAACCCCTATTTTCACGGCTTAACGTTGTATAGCTTGTAAATTTGCTAACTTTCATGATAACGCATGTAACTGCGGTACAAATTAACATTTTATTTTAAACAGAGGTATAAAGCATTGGCCTCTATATCCACTGTTGGCTCGTTCAGACCGAACAACCCATTTTTCAGGCGTAAATTTTAAATTCTTTGGATCTCAAGTATGTACCTGTTTATTTCACTTAGGCATAAATATTTACTGCTCCGCGGCTTGATGCCCATCATTTTGGAGAATTTTTTGGGCAATTTACATTACAATAAATAGTTGAATATTTTCAGGGAGTTTCGGCGGTAGTTGGGATGTCGCCACTCGGGTCGCTTAGTATATAATATTACGCACCCGTTTGTTGAACCAGATCCGCCTTAATGTATTTTTTGTCTGAATGAACAGCTTGCCAGAACCGAATCAGAACACCGATATCTTCGCGGAGATCAGATGGTTTCTGCGTAGCAGTCGCAGGTGCTACACTGAAACATTACATTGTAAAAATAGCTTACGCACATTTCAAGGAAAAAGAGGTGACCAGTGTTGAGTGAAAACTATAGCTAAACTTAAGACATTTTTTCTTCAAGCACAAAATAGGGACTCTTAGCTAATTAAAATGTTTGAACTATGTACTACAAATTGTGGCTCCAACGATGGTTAGAATTAAAAACCGTTTCATATTGGGACACTGAAACCAATGAATTTTAGTTTTCTCGATTTAAAGAGAGACTGTTTAAATTGGCTTCCTTAGTGTCTAGTCGTTTTTTCAATTGGCAGTTCGTTAACGAGTGTGGCCGAAATGAATCTAGCGCTAAAATGTCGTTTCGGCTCGGGCAGTTGGTGTATTGTCGGACTGTGGTTACACGAGCATACCTAGCAGTAGTATAGTTCCCACAGGTACCGAACACACATAATATGTATTTGTCTAAAATTGTATTTAGAAACATTTATCAACCGAAAGACAAGGTGTGAAAGTAAAGATAATCATATTTTTTGTAATATTATATCTTGCCTGACCAATTGGGGGTGGGAACCAACAGTTTCCGAATCCCCACATGTTCGTGAGATTTTCCCCTATGTCGGCCCCCCCACTCGGCCGAAACCCCCATGTTCAACTAATTCCAAAAATTTTTATGTCTAAAAATTTATGTTTTCTATTTGTAAATTGTTTTCAAAACATTAATTACCACTATTTATAATGCTAAAATGTCGTTTTTAGCTTGAAAATACATTCACGGTAGTAAAAATGCATGGAAATATGGAAATATTTAGTATTTCTAAGCAAAATTTATCCCCCTCCAGTTTTAATTTTCACCCGAGAATGAACATGGGGCCCCCCGAAGTTCCCCGACTTTTCGGAGGGCTGTGGACAGGCTAGTAGATGGTTGGTGTATTGTCGGATTGTGGTTAGCCTAGCATATCTAGCAGTAGTATAGTTCCCACAGGTACCGAACACACATACCTTATTAAAATAGTATTTAGAAACATTTTTATCAACCTAAAGACAAGGTGTGAAAGTAAAGATAATCCATATTTTTTGTAATATTAGATCATTTTAATAAAGTTGCAGCAAATTTCAGTCTGTTGGGTAGCTTTAAAGTTACAACTAATATTTACCTTATGGTATAAATTATTGGCACTAGCTCTGATAATATCACTATTATAGCCGATTATGACCGTATTTTATCTCGCAATATATTTTCTCAGACAATCTTTTTCAGATTGCAACACATTAATTATTAATAATAATTAAAGAGGTAATACGACATCACTAGAGTATTGCACATGCCGTATGATGATCATTGTATACTGCCGTGATTTGGAAAAAGGATCTATGTCCATCACCTATGGTTTTGAGAAAACAAGGGTTAGTTTTCAGAATATCTCTACACGATGGTAAAGTTGCTAGTCTAAGAATTGGTAGGAAAACAGGTGTATATATTTTGTAAACCTATGCAAAATCTTGAAGCACTAGGACCATAATGGAGGCGGGTTTTATGAGACGGTATAAGGGCAATAATGGACTTACACCCTTTTTCAACGACACCTTGAGTGGAGATATAATTTGCTAAAAAGACACATGTCCATGAAAATTGGACATATTATGTTGGTTTTGCGTACCCCAGATTCCAAATATAAATTGCAAGAAGCGTATATGTCCAAAAAATGCCGTTATTAGGCACGATAAAGCAATAATATGATGACAAAATAGTATCAGTTGCAAATTACGATTACTACTTTCCATGTTTTAAGGTTCCTATGTCACAAAGACCTCAAGCACATGGTATGCGGTGGTCCGCGGACGGTAGGCCCCTTAGTAAACATAGAAGATCGTAGTCGTAATCTTTAACTGATCTAAAATAATTATTATACAGGGTGTTTCAGAAGTAACTACCCACAATTTGTCAATCAATATCTTCTGGCGTAATATTTCGCAATGGTTGTTTATCGCTGTTTTTAATATTTCAGGTTATTAAAAATATATACTGTTTATACCATGGATTCCCCACGACGATCTCTGCCTGATAAAATCTCTGTTGTAAAACTTTACTATAAATCGGAAATTATGCCGAAGTCTCACGCCAGTGGAAAAATCATTTCGACTCAATACCTCCTACTCGCAAGACGATGGCTGATATTATTTCCCGAGTCGAGGACACTGGCAGTGCAGCGGAACGGCTGAGGCCGGGTCGTCCAAAGTCTGCCACAAGTGGGGACAAGAAAGCTGCATTAAGCGCTGCGGTATCCTGAAGCCCCAGAGGTCAACTCGAAGGGCTTCCCTCCAGCTGGGTATTCCTCATACTTCCGTTTGCCGCCTTTACAAGGAGCTTAACTTGAAGCCCTTTCGGCCCGTCTTATCCATGGATTATCTCTGATGATGATTTCGATCGCAGAGTCCAGTTTTGTGAGACATTTATGGACATGGTGGAAAGCAGTGCGTTGGACCTTGATCGCATTTTGTGGACCGATGAGGCGGTTTTCAAGCTCAATGGTCATGTTAATCGCCATAATTGTGTTTATTGGTCTGAAGACAATCCATATGTCACGATTAACAAAGAGGTCAACGCCCCTGGAGCCTGCGTCTGGGCCGGAATTTGTTCACAAGGCATCTTTGGTAAATTCTTTTTTGACGGATATGTCAATAAAACCAGCTATTTGGAACTTTTATTTGTGAATGTCTACCCACAAATCGCAACCGAGGACCTTGTTTTCATGCATGACGGAGCGCCAACTCACTACGCTACCGAAGTCCGTGCTTGGCTGGACGAAAGGTTCCCGAATCGATGGATCGGCCGCAGAGGTGCCATCGAGTGGCCAGCTAGGTCACCAGACTTAACCCCGCCTGACTTCTTTCTTCGGTGTTCCCAAAAAAGATGTTTACTAAGAAGAGCGAAGGACCCTCAAGAATTGATGGACAGAATAAAATCAGCGTTTTCTAAAATTCCAGTAGACTTAAGCGCCAAATGTTTGCCGATCTGTACCATCCCAACTGGAGAAATGCATTCAGCTTGGCGGTGCACAGAAGGAGCTGTTCTGAGATATCTCTTCGTAATGTAAGTAAACTTTTAATACTTGTCTATAATTATACAAAAAACTGGCGAGCTACCTCTGCCCAGTCAACCGATAGTTAGCATCAAACAGTGGGTAGTTACTTCTGAAACACCCTGTATATCCACTTAATGTTTCAATTGCCTTCGGGCAGAGTTGCGGTAAACGGAAGACACTGTGATTGGTCGAATAACAATCACTTACACTTGATGCTTCAATTCATTTCTTAGTTGGGCCGGGATACAGTGAGCCGGACGACATTGTGCTTGGTCGGCTAACAATCACGTATATATCCACTTGATGCTTCAATTCCTTTTTTAGTCCGGCCGGGTTGCAGTCAGACCGAAGGCACTACGCTCGGCCGGGTAACAATCACATATACACTTCTTAATGCTTCAATTATTAAGCACTATACAAGCCGGCAGACAGTGTGCTTGGTAGGCTAAAATTTCGTAAAACCGAAATGAGGCAGGCATGCTTTCAAATATTTAAAATAACTTTCAACTAAACGCGGTGTTTCATAATTGTAATTCCGAACTAAGCAGTTTTAAGTAAAGATATAAGACAAAATATCGTTTTCTGTGATTAGGTTTAACATAATTTATTGTGAGCAGTGGGAAAAGTGTTCTCAGCAAAAGGTGCTATCATTCGTTATGTAATATCAATTAAGTTTGGTTGTATAATAGTGTCATTTTGGGTGTTATCAGATTCTGGTCCTATTTATTGGCCCCTAAAATGTGACCTCGGTGTTAGAGGTGAGGAGTTGCTAGCAAGTTAAAAGGATGTAAGACCACGTATGTCCTTTCATTTTGCTACAATAAAGTGTGATCTGAAAAAAGGGTGTCCTCTTCCATACATTTATGCCCTCAAAAATTTGTCTAAATAATATATGTCCATCGGAAAAGCGGCCTTACTAGGTTTTTGCTGGCTATTGCCTCGTACGCTTGCGAACATGCACCGTTTTTGGAAAAATTATCAATTTGACATCTCTTTATATCTTGTTCATTTATCAAACCAAACATCAACACTAGATTCAGCGCCAATAATTGCACCAGGAGCCAATATAAGTCCAATTTTCAAAAATTTGAGATAAACCTTTTTGAAAATCACGGTAGTATAATGCTATGTACAATAAATCCCAATAAAAATTGCTTTTTGATTTAAACTTCCCGGGATCTAAACAATAACTAACGTGAAATAATCCAGCGCAACTGAATATATTCGCTGTCGAAGTATACATTTGCTAACACCGGTCGGAATAACATCGCTCTGTAGTATCGTTAGTGCGGCGATTAGTAACCGATATCGTACACCGATAGCAGCAACATGACGACTAAATATTGCAATCGGAATAAGAAAAGCTGACGCTAAAAACACATAAAGTAAAAAATGTTATTGCGTGAGTAAACTTAAGGTGACCCCGCCAACCATCTTATTTTGTAATTACCGATATCGAATCGCAAACCCTTGTTACGGAAAAAAGACTGAATTTCATTCTGTTTTTCGCTAACCGAAAATTGGCAAAATCAAATCCAAGTGCCAGAAATGAGACCCTGCGTTTGAACAGAATTTCGGCGTTTTCAATTTTCAAACAGTCGGTTCCCTAACGCATATTCACCTAAATTTGGATTATTCACTGTTCGCGAACAAATTTAATGCAAAATTGACGTCACAATCTAATCGATCGTATAGTTAAGCTTTCGGTGTTCGAGTGCAAAACCGGTTTAATTCAAATTGGACAAATTTTCGTTCTCTTAGGCAATTTTACTTGCATTTTTGGGAACACAAAATTGTTAGATTTCGATCGAGAGCGCTGTGTTCGCGAACAGTTTTACGCCGAATTTCAGTTGACCAAAAAAGCGTTCCGTAACAAATTTTATGCAAAATTACAAAATAGTATGGTTCGTGGGGTCACTTTAAGTTTAGCCGCACATATATGATTGCAATAAAAATTATGCCTATACCATTCGACATGACCGTATACTATTTGTAAAATATTACGATTAGATCTTCTATCATGATACATTATCTTGCTTGTAAGTTTCCGACATTTTTCAACAATAATTAAAGATGAAATGTCTCAGTTTAACTATTGTGTTGTCGGTTCTTCAACTATATCATTTTGCATAAATATGTAAATTCAAATGTACTTTTCGTAAGGTTCTGTGGAAATTTGACTTCTGAGTGTTTCATTTCATTTGTGTGATATGCGGCATTTGTTTTATAAAAAAGTATCGCATGTGACACCAACCGTGACATATTTCGTGGTTGCCCGTGAGACATTTGCTGGCAATAGTCATGAAAACAGTGTTTACACTGACGTTGTATCGGCCTATTATTGTCTCGTGTTAATATTACTTCATATTCACCTTGGTAGATTATATATTACTCTCCGCTTTACAGTACAATATGCCAAATAATCGAGTCGCTGTAAACACAATATGTTTGTTTCTAGCTAGTCCAAAGTGCGGGCAGGGGTGGGGCGGTCGCGGTCACCCGGCATTTTAGGCTGCCTCCGGCTCAAATCATTTTGCTGAAAGAAATAAACGTCTAAACGCGACAAAATCCGGCAAAAAACTTGGCCCCCGGCAAAATCCAGCACCCCCGGCAGGTGAGCCGGGGGGGGGGCGGCTATAATTTCCGAGGTTTGGACTAGCCAGTTTATATAATGCGTTATGACCATAGTATACACGTTGTACGATCCAACATGTTCTGTAATGGGCTTAAAGCACATCTGCAGTTGTTACACGGCTCTGAATTAATATTTTGAGATTTTAGTGGCAACTGTTGAGGAATACACATCCAAATGGAAATGGCATTTTATATACATACACACAAATACGCGTAAATTGGAGATATATTTGCCAACACACAGAGCATGTAATGTATATGATGAACTTTAATCAGATATTGGGAAAAGATATAAGAATGAAGGATTAATTTAGGTCTGCCTACAAATCTCAGCTAAAATAGATGTTAAAATTGTGCAGCTCAAATGTTGATAACGTGCATTGTGTCATATGTTGATAACGTACATTGTATCATCTTTGCTCAATCATACATAAACTTTTCTGTTAATTTTATGTAAAAAGAGAACAGAGTTCCACCAGAATAGTTATGTTCAAACTTCAAATAAGAGCTTGCTAGTGAGCAAAACAAGACGAAATTATAAATTTCAGTCGACATATTACATACTCTAACTAGTAAACGTAATAAATTACAAAAAATAACGCAGCAAATCCAGGTGATTTTAAAATTTGCATAAAATCAATTAATTTGTTATTTAATTAACGAATTAGCACTAATAATAATTCATTGAAAATAAGCAATTTTTGTTTGAAAATGCTAAAAATAGGCTAACGCTAATTTTTTTGTTTCCAATCGATGCAAAGTACAAAAAATTTGATCAAAATTTGTACTAAAATTTCGTTCTGAAGCCAAAAATTTCGCAAATTTTGTCACAATTCAAAATAGCTTTTTATCAAAAGCGTTTTGGCAGTGTTTCTGACACTATTTTTAACCGTTTTTCTCTTCGCAAAATGCCCCTAGCAAAATCGGGCGCCCCCGGTTCGGAACCAGGAGGGCCCACTGGTTCATGCCCCCTGGCAAAAGTTTCCGCGAATGGAGGGCCCAGCGCTTAACTAATTAATAGTTACTAATTAACTTAAACATATTTTGACAAACGCTATATTTGTTGCACCTAAAGGGTATTAGGCCTTTCAAACAAAAATATATACAATTACCCCAGTACTTATTGAGGAGTTCGACGGACGAACGGACAGACAGTGCCGATTTTAACCCCTCTGACGAAAACAAAAACGCTTCGCTTCGCTCCGTTTGCTACTCTAACTAGTAAACGTAATAAATTACAAAAAATAACGCAGCAAATCCAGGTGATTTTAAAATTTGCATAAAATCAATTAATTTGTTATTTAATTAAACCATTAGCACTAATAATAATTCATTGAAAATAAGCAATTTTTGTTTGAAAATGCTAAAAATAGGCTAACGCTAATGTTCTTGTTTCCAATCGGTGCAAAGTACAAAAAATTTGATCAAAATTTGTACTAAAATTCCGTTCTGAAGCCAAAAATTTCGCAAATTTTGTCACAATTCAAAATAGCTTTTTTATAAATAGCGTTTTGGCAAGTTTCTGACACTATTTTAACCGTTTTTCTCTTGGCAAAATGCCCCCTAGCAAAATCGGGCGCCCCCGGTTCGGAACCAGGAGGGCCCACTGGTTCATGCCCCCTGGCAAAAGTTTCAGCGAATGGAGGGCCCAGCGCTTAACTAATTAATAGTTACTAATTAACTTAAACATATTTTGACAAACGCTATATTTGTTGCACCTGAAGGGTATTAGGCCTTTCAAACAAAAATATATACAATTACCCCAGTACTTATTGAGGATTTCGACAAACGAACGGACAGACAGTGCCGATTTTAACCCCTCTGACGAAAACAAAAACGCTTCGCTTCGCTCCGCTCAATTAAAATTTAATTCTTGCAATAACTTTTTTCAAGTTTTACGAAATACGACGGACAACTATATGGTTAAAACCAATTGCTGTGTTGCACTGACACAGCTTAATACTGATTTTCGTGCTAGTATTACAAATGACAGCAACGTGGACCGTACAATTGTTAGGTTATCTTTTAGAACACCACGCAAAATTATTCCTTAGGAAAATGCTCAAAACAGACACTTCTGAGTGACTTTACTGACACCGAATTTTCAAATTAACTAGCGTCTTGGCAGCTCATCCATGAATATTTTGCGATTTGGATTTGGATTCAAGGCTGCATTTTGATTGAGGGAGTTTTGTAAAACGCTCTTGCAGTATCACTTAAGTTTAGCTACAATGAGCAAAAAACTAAAAACCAACTATGAAGTTTAATCAACGTTTATTAACAATCTCTGTCCCATAACACAGCTGGTGTGCGTTTTTCTTCTGCTGTTGCACTGGAGCCCGATATCCATTGAAAACCCTAAAACCTCGTGTACCGTAAAACCATCGAACACTGACATTGCACGAAATATTGGTACTAGTGGCTAGATAACCGAACCAGTGTATTCAGCATGCCTAAAAACCTATACATAGGCAATTCTTGATGACCCTGTACGCAATACGTAACCAAACTACTGAAGACAGTATTTTGGTAATCGGGTTCATTGACCCTAAATGCATTGAAAACATCTAAATAGGTATGAAATATTCATGTTGGCCCTATATAACCAAACCATCGTATTAAACGTGCCGACAAACCTATATGTATACACCATTCTAGATGCCCAGCAAGCAATAAATATCAATCAAATGAAATAGAGTTGGAAATAGAGTTCGTTGATCACAAAAACCCGTGGGACCCCACGAAAAGCTATATTATAGTCAAGCAGGACCCTAAATAGAAATACCATCGTATTCAGCGTGATTGATAACCTAACAGACACTCGTTGTAACGAAAAATATGCAACATGTCGAAATTCGAAAAAAATTTTATTTTTGTGGCAAATGGTCGACGAGCCATATTCGAGCCACAGCGGGCCAAGAGTGGTCTCACATAAAATCTGTGGTCAGCAAGGTTTTAGATCTCAATAAGCTGATTCTGCGTTATTATCTCAATGCAAAGCCTGTGTCGCGAGATATGGGCTGCGAAACACTGATTCCCGTATGGCCAAATCTGGCAAAGCACCATGAAAACCTGTTTTTGGCCAGTTTGACCACGACGATGGGGTCGGAGCTGGCCGCGTTCAACTTAAGTGCACGTCTTCATCACGTTTGCTACCGAATAAAAAATACCGAAATGCTTCCACCAAAAGATACGTTATGCGTGACAGAGACAGCCAAAAAGAAATTTTCACAATTTTAACTCTAGCGCCCTCAGTGAAAACTCCGTTCGCTTCTCTAGCTCCTTTTCAAAAAAACCATGCTACTTTTCAATCAAGTTAGTGCGTCAGTTTCGTGCCATTTCACAATATAACACAGAACAGTAGTCAAAAATTATACTGCTTGTTCTACAAGGAAAATTATTGTAAAACAACTGCTATAGTTTCTTTAATCAATTTTCCACATACCTGGAACAACATCGCAAAAATACTGGCTGCTTTCGGCTGGCTTTGATGGATGATATCCAACAACCAACGGAAGTGTCTGATTGAACAGCATCATGAAAATTTCTACTTGATCTTCGCTACTATATTTTGCTGTTTCAATCTTCTCAGCAATGAACTTAAAAGATTTGTCGATAGTCAATATTTAAAACTAAATTTACAACTTAGTCAAATTTTATACAAAATAAAGAACAAAACTATTTAAAGACATCAGAAACATTTTACATATGTGTTTATATTTAGAATTACAAGCTAATTAAAATTAATCGCGTAGCTCTACCGACGTGCATCAATTCAGTGTCTTGCAGCTATTTAGAACGCTTAGATCTGGCTTTTATGTAAATTATTAGGTACATACTTGAGCTGCACTTCAGTAGTTCAGTATTACAACAACATTTTTGTTACATGCATGGTTATGGTTAATTTTAAAGTAGTAATTTTATGCAGCTATGGCTGCACTGGTTTTTTACCACCCTACAAAGGCTCACAAAGAATGTGCTATCATAGCAGCAAGGAAACAGGTATGTAATAATCAAACATGTTCTGGCTAGCATAATGGCGATGAAAGTGACATAACACTACGATCTACAAATCTGATCATTTCTACTCCCGTTTTTAGAGATCATCCACAATTATTATAAAGGAGTAACAATAAACAGGAATTGTATTCACAAATACATTCAACATTCCACGTCGTAATAACTCTACCTATTAAACCAAAAGTATACGCTTTGGATTATGCTCTACCCAGCGTATACCAGACAAGCGGAATAATGTCCACCACGTCTTCTAGCATATAAGTTCAAGAACACCTCTATACACATACATTTTGTCTATGCCCATAGTGCGACTAGTGACTATAAAAGGAACAATGTTCGTTGTTTTAGTAAAATCAAGAAAACTTGTGAAAGACGGTACTTACATTTAGCTTGTAATTATAGTAGTGAATACTTTGGTTACACAAATACCGTCCTATTTATCAGCCGATTATCAGCGTTATCGAAAGATGTGTAACACATGAACAAACCAGTGTAATTTGGTACCAATTTCACAGCCATAGTATAGTTAGACTCAAATATAATTTACATTTTTAAATTATTGACTTAATTAGATCAAATGTGCACGGTTTCGTGGCCATAACTCGGTGCCACCAGGAAATATTGAAAAATGACGACGTTGCACCGATGTTGGCTCGGGACGTGTCGACTGGTACCAAATTTAACACCATAGGGCATTATCGTTAACACGATAGTGCTTGATGAAAAACAGAGAAAAAAAGCGAAATCTAATGACTAACTTACCGGTTTAAATGGACTCGATGGGTTAAATGGGCTGATGGTTTCGATTAATTTCGGTGGAATGCCATATGTACAAACTTTATATTCATAATACGAATATGTATATATTTATATTTATGTATAAGAATGTACAAAAATGGATAAAGGTCTGTTGATGGTTGCTTGGCAGAAAATGCTTAGTGGCACAGAACGCGAAATCCCAATAACATTTCTTTTGTTTGAGTTTTTGTTTTCACTAAAGACTATAACAGAAAATACGGGTTTGCCTAAAAATTTTGTCGCCCGCTTCTCAGCCGACCTGTGTGGATGCGCAATATTTTGCGCAAAATCACACTCACTGTAATTGCTCAGAGAACAAAAAATGATCAGCCTAAATTATAATGAAATATCACTGGGTCCGGGCATTTGATAATAATAAATTATTATTAAAATATGTTACCTACAACGCTATATTATAAAGCATTAAAAGTTGTTCGCTTAACCAGCGCAACGAGTTACCAAAGATTGTACAGTATTCTCCTCTTGCTAATTTCTAAACTTCGTAGAACTCCCAGTATGATTAATTTACAACACCGTTGATCAAAATAGTAGAGATAAGCGATTCGAAAGTAATGTAGCGACACGTGTTGCGGTCAAATTATGCAATCTCTGATAACTAACCTTTATAAACGCTTTGTGTGGTTCAATAAAAGGAGCATTAGGTTTCAATATTACTCCCTCGTGTGCGGCGAGCGGGAGAGCTTCTTCGACCGGATCCGGGCGAAACACTCCAAGATGTAGACTCATCGAAAACGACCACGCCGAGCAATATTCTTGCAAAAACGAAAGCAAACTAGACATAACTTAAAACTTAACTTAGAGGTGGTCGAGCTAGCCTCCATCGCATACGGATAGCGTATAAAAAATTTAACGCTTACTCTGGAGGAAAATACAGATTCACTCTGACAAACATATTTGTTATCCAGTTTTTTTGTTTTTAACAACACAATTCGCAACATTTAAAAGTCTATTGTTTTATAACGAAACCCATAAAATGGTCATCCTTTGTCATTGTATAATACGCGAGTAAACCTAACCTGCGCCCATCGTAGTATCCCATTTTGTAATTATAGCCCATAGCGAATCGCAAATATTTGTTATAATAAATTCAATGCGGAATTTTCATCGATTTTAGAAAATATCTGAAAATTGGCAAAATCAAAAATAGGGTTAAAAACGACACCTGGTGTTCGAACAGAATTTTGATGATTTTGAATTTGCAGTGAAAAGTGTTATCTAATGCCGATGAGCTTCTGATCTCTATTTGTCAGTGTTCGCGAACAAATTTAATTTAATACTGACGCCGCAAATCAATCGCTCCTTACGCTTAGGTTACAGTGTTAGCGAACAAAAAAAGGCAAATCCAAATACGGTATATTTTCATCTCGTTGAATTATCGCTAACACAAATTTGCCGGATAACTACCACAGAGCTGTGTGTCAGCGAACCGTTTTGTGCCGGATTACGGTTTACCTAAAATGTTCGGTACTGAAATAGCAAAATAAGATTATTGATGCACGTGGTTAAGCTTGCTGTCGCATAACTAAGACACAATAATATTATTTCTCTATTATGCCAGCACTGACATAAAAGGTCCACACAATATTGGCTACAGCTAAAAAAATACAAATACAACCGAAATATTCGGTGAGGTAAGATAGAGGGAATTTAGAAACAATGTAGCTTCTGACTTTGCAGTGGTGCTAGCATGAACAAAAATGATAAGTAAAACAACAAGCATTGAGTACGTATCTCGACATTAAAGTGATCACACGCAGAACGAATTAGAATAGAAAACCTTAATGTAATTGAGCGTGTATAACGAAAATATATACCACAGTACAATGATAGATTGTTATGGACCTCGATTTGTGCTTGCGGTTTAGCAGCAAGCAACCATTCCCAACAAAACACTGATAATTCGGCAGTTCTTTCAGTGAAGTGATTGACGGGAGCCCATGCAACAGCATGAAGCAAATGACGATCCAAATCTAGAATAGCAAATACTATTAATGCTATTAGGTTTAGGTTTTGCAAATTAAGACTGAAGAGTTTAAGTATAATTATTACTCAGCAAATTTCCAAATCAAAATGTTAAACCTTGCTGTAACCATGTAATGCAAAGCTATTAACAAATTATTGTCTTGCAAATAAGGTTGAAACGAAGCACGTGTGGTATCATCTATAGCTGTCATTATGAGTAATGTGGGTTTTTTATTAAATGTTCTTTTGAACATAATTTATTATAAATGAACATCAAATTTTAAAAATGACCATATAATTGAACAGTAATGTTCAACCCTACGAAACAAATCGTTCGAAACGGAGCTTTGTTTGCAACACTTAGACTGTATGATTCACAATGTTCTTAACCTACGATTCATGTATAAAGCAATACACCAGACACGTTATGGATGTATATATAATATATAGCTTAACTAATACCCCATATATACGTACGTAATATAACCACATGTACCTGTGTAATATATGCTAGTTTGGTTACGTATAAGCGCATATGTAAGTGGTCATAGCTAGTTGTAAAACAGACTAGTCATGCTTAAAAATGAAATCTCATGGTTACAAATGACCAAGTTTTTGAACAGTACAATTTTTGAAAATTAAAACCCCCTCAATCGTGAACAAAGTATGTGGCTGATGTATTGGCAGTGTTATCATATTTCATTTAAATCACTGCATACACTGCATTGATCATCGAAGCATGCATGAGATACACTCCGGCTTTGTTCAGCTCCCGCATACCGATCTTAGGCTCTGGCTCGGTTCGGATCTTCAGACACAAAGAGCTGAGCCAAGCCGAGCGCCGAATTTGTCTATGTAATTGTTTGGGTGTATTTACAGTACCCGCCTAAAATGACTGTTGCTTGAGACTCGCTTGAAATTAATTTTTTAAAAAATAAAATATTTATTTTAATTTAAATAGTTCCGAAATCTCGAGTGAACCACTCGGTCGAAATGCGACGGTCATTCTTGGTGCGTACCGTACCTGGTATATTTTTGCTCCATGTTGGGGCCTTTCGGCGGTCAAAAATGAGCAATGATTACTTTGCCATACACGGGAGATTTGGGTGTGGTGTACGCTGGAATCAATGCATCTGCAATCGGGATAATTGGGTAGTCATAATTGGTAATAATGGTTGTTAATTTGGTAATAATGGTTGTTAATTTGTCTGAAACGTTTAGATCGCCGATTATTAAGTTCAAAATATTCATATAGTTGATAGCAAAATGTATTATTTTATAGTTGTAGAGGTAGGCTGGTTAAATGGCTTATACCACTGGCGATTAAACCATATAACATAGTACCTCCACAACTACATAACCATCAACTTTGGCCCTCAACAATATGAATATGTTGAGCTTAATGTAGGGCGCTTTCGTACTATAAATAAACATTTAAATTTATCTATCATGTTTACGCGCGGTTAATGCAGGGGCGGATCCAGAGGGGGGGGCTGGGGGGGCTTAAGCCCCCCCCTGTCACGCTTGATGAGGTGAAAAGTTACCTCCCTTAACAAACGTTTGTGCAAAAAAATTTTCCGGGTATATATTCCTTGAAACATTTATTGCATATCGCAAGTTTGAAAAAATCCAATATGTTACCGTTAAAAGGAGTCGAACAACTTATCAGTCTGCCAGTCATTTGAGACAACAGTGGCGATTCCAGCCTCGCTGCGCCAGAAGAGGCTTCAGGAACCGATACACCAACAAACGATATCCAATGCTCATCGACATTAGCTGCTGCTGGTATCGGAAATCGCGCTTCATCACGACACAACAGTGCTTCCTGAAGAGGCCAATCCGCACTATGTAGCAACATTCGTCGAAAGCTCTGGTGCTGCCCGATCTTCTACAGATGGACAAAAAATTGGCTCTCATCAAAGCCCTACCGTACAAACCACCGCCCGGATTTCAGTATCCATACGAAGAGCGGGGCGATGCTAATCTTAAGGGAGCAAAAACTCGGCGTTATCTACATTCGTGGCATTTTGTAAAATATCCAACGTTTGCATTTTCCGAGTCCAAAAACGGTAAGCTTTTAGCTTAACACTGATGCTTAACACTGATTAAGACTTTTGTTGGTGCGGATCATGGGGAAGGGGATGGTTTCAAACAACTCTCGCAATGTCTAACGCTTCGTTTCCACGCATTCCATGCCAAGCCTTATGCCACTTCTTTGTGGGTTTTCATTTATGAAAAAAGACGTGCTGGAACAAGGTTTTTGAAAAATTACAAAATAGGATGGTTGCTGGATACCTGATAAGTTTCGTCGAGCATTAATTTAATGCTGGATTCCATCGTGGTACAAGTTTACTCATGCATAATAGATGCCATGTGTAAAATATCAGTTTCCAGCTTTATTTTCGTGGCATCGCTGACTATTTCTGTACCACATTCATAATAAATGAGCTGTGCTTTTTGAAGTATATAAGTGACAACATCTTACGATAAATTTGTTTTTGCAGTAAGGCTTTATGTGTTAGGTTTTTAATTAGCGATATTGCAGCGCTATCTATTGTTCTGGAAAAACGTGCTAATTTTCCTCGAGTTTTGGCTAATTGAAAATTGACAAAATGGATTTCAAATCCAGAAAATTCAATCCTGTTCGGAACAAAATTTTGGCGTTTTTCAATCTAGCTAAAAGGGTTCTCTAACGCCGACCGGATTGAAGCATGGTTAAGTTGAGTTCGCGAACACATTCAATGTAAATTTTGTACAACATAAATGACGGATTTATATGGCTTATTCGTCACAAGGGTTTTGCGATCAAGTAATAAGTAATAGAAATATAAGCAATCTACAACGAATAGTTCGTTGTGACATTTAACTTGATTTTTTGTATGGTTTGAAAAAGACCGCAAAACAACTTGTAACGATTAAATTACAGGTGACAAATTGCTAGTAATACTGGTTTTTTTCAAATCCATGTTATTTTGCATTTTTATTCCATTTATTATTATTTGCCAATCCGCAGCAGAAGACTAATTAATGTATCGTATTGCCTGAGGGAAAACCAAACGGCTATAATACTTACATTTTACAATGTCAGCACTTTTCTGCGTACCGTGTGTTTTATTTGGCGATTGCGAAAATTTGGGTGGTTGGTAAGTGCAGTCGCGGTTCGACAAGCCGGAGCTAGCGTAGTTAGCAGAAAACCGCTTACGCCGATTTAACAAACATCTTCAGAACTATTTGACATCGGTAAGACTCACAAGGACTGCCTTACGCACATGGAAAACTTTAAGTTTATACGGCCAAGAATCGAGTACAAGAACATTATTAACCTAAGGATTTCACAGCGAAAGCAGCAGGCACCAAAAACCGGAGACGACTAATCCCAATACTGGAGGCTATCGTCTTCATGGGACGTCAAGGGGATCGCCCTCCGCGGACATCGGACGATGGTTCTTTGGGCCGCTTCTAGGAATTGGACTTCGCCAACGAGGGGCAATTTGGGGGCCGATCATCTTCTTCACGGTTAATCGCTGCTACACTGAACTCGAATAATTACCTGCAGACCACTTCTAACAATTTCTACATACATGTTGGAAACAATGCATAACGAATTCCTCTTACTGAACATTTAGGGTGATCACAGCAGCATCAGAAATCACGAAGCGTGTTCAAGCATCCGGATTTTATTCCATTATTTGTGACGAGACAACCAACACCAGCCGTGGAAGGAACAGATGGCTATAAATTTCCGTTATGTCCACAACATTGGAAACCATTAATCAAGAGCTGAAAAAGAAGACTTCATTCTTTGCTACGTACATGTTAAGGATCGTACGGGACGCGGACTGCGGACGCCAATTGTTGACCAGCTTCGCAAATAGGGGCTGGACCCGAAATACCGTATTGCACAAGGATACGATGGTGCTTCCGCAATGTCGGGTCAGTACAATGGTGTTCAGACTTTGTTCCGATCGGCAAATACGGTCCTGACGCGCTTTATGTTCATTGTTATTCACACTGCTTAAACCTGGTCATTTCCAAATCTTCCACCCTCCAAGATATTTGAAATGCCTTCGGTGTTATCTCAGCGGTTGCTGAGTTTTTTAATTCTTCTGCTAAACGCGTCGAAACCTTACAGTCACATCTGGCTGATCAGGGAGCAAA
>JASANE010013262.1:0-31580 GCA_030248225.1 Trileptium ribeirensis
ATGAAAATATCATAAAAAAATGACACCCGCATCAATGGGGACGATGTCGCCAGCAGCGGCCACAGACCGAACAGCACAAGATTCGATGATTGGCAATGACATCCGCATCAATGGGGACGATGTCGCCAGCAGCGGCCACAGACCGAACAGGACAAGATTCGATAATGATTAGCAATGACATCCGCATCAATGGGGACGATGTCGCCAGCAGCGGCCACAGACCGAACAGGACAAGATTCGATAATGATTAGCAATGACATCCGCATCAATGGGGACGATGTCGCCAGCAGCGGCCACAGACCGAACAGGACAAGATTCGATAATGATTAGCAATGACATCCGCATCAATGGGGACGATATCGCCAGCAGCGGCCACAGACCGAACAGGACAAGATTCGATAATGATTAGCAATGACATCCGCATCAATGGGGACGATGTCGCCAGCAGCGGCCACAAACCGAACAAGACAATATTCGATAATGATTGGAAATGACATCCGTATCAATGGGGATGATGTCGCGAGCAGCGGCCACAGACCGAACAGTACAAGATTCGATAATGACTGGCAATGACATCCGCATCAATGGGGATGATGTCGCCAGCAGCGACCACAGACCGAACAGGACAAGATTCGATAATGATTGGCAATGACATCCGCATCAATGGGATGAGCAGCGGCCACAGAGCGAACAGCACAAGATTCGATAATGATTGGCAATGACATCCGCATCAATGGGGACGATGTCGCCAGCAGCGGCCACAGACCGAACAGGTCAAGATTCGATAATGATTGGCAATGACATCCGCGTCAATGGGGACGATGTCGCGAGCAGCGGCCACAGACCGAACAGCACAAGATTCGATAATGATTGGCAATGACACCCGCATCAATGGGGACGATGTCGCCAGCAGCGGCCACAGACCGAACAGGACAAGATTCGATAATGATTGGCAATGACATCCGCATCAATGGGGATGATGTCGCGAGCAGCGGCCACAGATCGAACAGCACAAGATCGATAATGATTGGCAATGACATCCGCATCAATGGGGACGATAAACGGGGACCATTGAAATATTTATGGCAATATTAGTAGTGCGTTCCACCAAATAATTGTTGAGATATATGTAGTTGTTTGTAGTTAGTTCACGGCACACACACATGGATAAATAGAGTAGTTATTATTGTTGCCAACACAGCATTTACGGTCTCGTTCCTATGGGAACGCAAGGACCATTCATACCCATCGGTGGACCGACGGGCGACCATCATGCAACGTGTGCTTACCCTCACTCTGCCCACAATCACTCGACGCAGCACTATGATAATTATCGTTATCACACGACGACATCGCTCCGCCACCACCACCACCGGGCGACGCTGGCTCATCATGATAATCGCTTTCGGTCGTTATTGCGTTCGTGATAACCAGCGGTTGCTTGGGTCGGCCTCCGCCGGCTATCGATGCCGCTGCTATACCTCCAGCAATGCCCGACTGCACCGGCTGGATCGCTGCGCTAGCACCGCTTGCGATGATAGCATCACGAGTCCAATATCCGCCAGTCGCCGGTATCGCTACCGGTTGGGACGATCTTCGATCACTTCCACCACCGCCGACAACGGCTCCAGCAAAAACGGCGGCAGAGGAGCCGGCGTTCGTCCCCGTCATACCAGAGACAACGCTACTGCTCGCCGGCCGAGGAAGTGCGGGGCCAGCTGCATCTGTAGTTGAGGTAGTCGGATAACCGAGTACAGCAACTCCTGGCGTGCCGTGTGTGCGCGACAGTGCACAATCGACGTTTGAGCTTGTCATACCGCCGATTGGTGTAGCTGTTGCAACACTTGGTTGTAGCGCAACATTGAAACCGGGCTGATGATCTATGGCGGCGGCGGCGGCACACTTAACCATCGTCGGCTCAGTGAAACTATCGGCGGCGGTGCTGCTAGTAGGAGGGCCACCGGCTGACTGACCCGCAATAATAGAAGCAGGAACCGACGAGCCACCGACACTGGGAGCGTTTACCAACGCCGATGACCCTCCTCCTGAAGCATCGCTGTTACGGTGCGAACTGGCAGCTGCCGCTTTTAAAACCTCTGCAAAACAATATCTCCATGCACGCGGCTCACGTTTTAAAATACTGAATTGTGAAAAACTGTATTGTACATAATATCATTCACGTAAGAATAGTACAGCTGATATGATAAATTTGTATAATAGTTACACGCCGACGTCATGGTATAGCCTTCGTCAAAAGAAAAGCGCTACAACAGGCTAAGATAGCAAGACACTACAAACACACATTCGATGTGGCAGACGGATCTTTTGATCTCGAAAGGATGTTCTGCTGGGCTCAATCATTTTTTGTCACAACATTTCAACAAATAATGCTCAAACATTTCTGTTACAAAATTCATCACATTCAGACTGTATGTACCATGTCCAGTTTCCGGCAGAGATAAAGTGCAAATCGTAGCATTGGAAAAATTCATGAAAAACCCTATATTCGATTTTGCGAACACTAGGGAAATTATTTGCTTTTATTTCTGTTCGTAACGGTATATATGATTATAGAACAACAATGTGTAAGTACATAAACGATTATAATCAATTTTTAATAAATTAACCACAAACATGAGCAACAAACGATACAAAAATTTATCGAAATTGTCTAATTTTTGGAGCAGAAATAATGTTTGAAATCTCACAAAAATATTTCAAAAATTCCAAAAAAATTTGCTACACGCTATAATTTATACTACTCGTCAAAAATAACTGCTACTCGGTCTAGACCTATTCGTTGCCAATTCGTTTAAATACTAGTATCTCGCAAGAGAGATTAAAACGGAGCGAGTACAGTTTCACCAGGCAGTCATTTTGTGTAATCACTTCAAACAGGCTTTGCATTTAATGTATTTACACTAAAATATCTATAACACTAAACGTATTGAAAACACTAAAACCTCGTGGATCCCATACCAGTTGAAAACATCGTAAAACGCACTGCTCGCTCGCAATTTGCTCGCAGGAAAAATTATATTTATAAAAAAATAAAATTCTCTTTATAAAAATTTAATAGTTTGGGGTTCGCTCGCTGAACGTTCACTCGTAAAACGACAGTCAATCGTGGCGAGTACTGTATACAAGCTGTTCTTGATGCCTTGCGTAAACCATTCTTGATGTGGTACACCGAATAAATAAACATACAAAAATGAAAACGAACATTTGGAAATCGGATTTGCCAACCGTAAAAACTTTGAAACACCACGACAGTTCCTAATATAGTCAAGTTAGAATCTGGATAGCAAAAACATCGTATCCAGCATTCTTGATAACCTAATAGGCACTCATTAGTAGGGTGGCAACGTACAATAACATGACGAAAAAGCAAAGGGTTGATAAATCATATAAATGATTCACAAGCGTGTGGTGCCACAAAAATGGTGCCCGAACCCTGTGAAGCGAGATGTGCTACGAAACACTATCACCCGTATGGCCAGATTTGGCATACAACCAATTTGTCATTTTGCCAAGCTATTCATTCCCAAGATGATGTCAGAGCTGTTCGCGTTCAAATGAAGGCCACATCGTGATCACTTTTGCTATCTAGCGAAGAAAATTTCTCGAAATCCGAAAATTAGTTATGAATGATAGAAACAGGTAAAAAAGAAATTTTCCCGATTTTTCCCTAGCGCATTCAGTGGAAACTCCACTCGTTCCGTTTCGAAGAATATTTTATTCATTTCTCAATACTTTCAAAATGTCTAGCGAACGAACCACTACACAGTATTTACGAATGACTCGCTCCAAAAGTGACAGTAATTTTACATACTAAATTTTTAAAGGCACCAACATAAATACATAGTAACAGGAATTAATACACTTACGGTACTGGCCACAATATACAATTATTGGCGATCACTTTACGATCGAGCAAGCATATAATGAGTTAATTAATTATGACATGTCAAGGAAAATTTTTAACCTTCCCAAAAGTAAGTTGCGAGCAGTGCAGGGGTACACAATTATAACTGAAACGGAGCGAGCGAACCGAGCAGAGTTTCCACTGAGGGCGCTACGGAAGAATATGGTGAAAATTTTCTAGTTTTTGTCTCTCGCTGTCATTCATAACTCGTTTTCAAATGGACAGATTTCGACATCTTTTTTGTTCGATATCAAAAGTAACGACGATGTGCCATTTAGATGAACGTGAACAGCTCCGATAACCATCTATCATCTTCTGGGTAAAAATAGCAAATCTGGCCTGGCCATAAGGATATCAGTTTTTCGCAGCCCATATCTTGCGACACAGGCTTCACATAGAAGAATGGAGATCTACAACATTGTTGATTACGACTTTTTTGTGGACCACACCCGAGCCGTTGTGGACCCGAATATGACTGATCGACTCTTGGCGATTTTTCAACCTATTAGTTGCATGTAAATTGCGTGTTATTGCATGTTTTTGCTTTATAATGATTGTATATTTGGTTATCAAGCACACTGGATACGATATTTTTACTATCTAGAGTTCAGCTTGCCTATATTATACCTTTTCTTGGTGTTTCTAGTGGTCTTTGATCCTGATTTCCAACACGTTGCTTGAGTTGCCTGATGATGTATTGCGTACAGGGCATCAAGAATGGCCTATATAGCTATTTCTTAAGGCAGCATACAATGATTTGGTTATGTAGTGTCCTCATGACTTTTCATGTGCTTTCAATGGGTTAGGGTAAAGGAACACGATTTCCAGAATATAGTCTCTCTACCGAGCGTACAGCTCACCAAGAATTCTCTATACAGGTTTTACGGTAGGCTGAATATGTTGTTTGGTTATCTAATGTCTGGAACGAAATCTCATGCCTGACTGGATTTAGTGTGAAAGAACCCGATTTCCAGAAAATATTCGATCTGCAGCAGTTTGGTACATGTCATTGAAAATAGTCTATATAGAGGTTTTGCAATATGCTGAATACAATGATTTGGTTATCTAGAGTCTAGCGAGTTCATACAGACCTGTTTATATAGGTATTCTCCTGTATGCTGAAGACGAGGGTTTGGTTATCTAGAGACCAGCACAGTGGTACTTGATGCGTTGTCAGTTGTTGTTTTAGGTGGGTTTAGGGTCGACGACGCTTTAGGATTTTCAATGAATTCAAGGTACAAGACGTTTTAGGATGATATATTCATCAAACGCAGCCTGTTATAGGTGATTAAACAAAATGATACCACGCTCGTTCCGTTTCATCCTCTTGTTTGGGAGTTTACTAGATATTATTGTGGCGAGAACTGTAGTTATATATGGTAGTAACACATATAAGTTAGCCGGGAAAGTAGGAATCGGGGCAAACAATTATTATTAAAATAGTGTAGATGTAGATGAAAAATATGAAGCAACGGGAGAGAAGAGAACAAACGCTAAACTAGCCCCTGACAGCTACTTCACCGAACTATAAAAATTACAAATTTGACAAAAAAACTATATAGCCACAAAAAAATAATTACTAAATTAATTTAAAACATCACACAACGCAATGTGAAGACGATTATGCCCGAAATTAATGTATTTATTGTAAATTTAAAATATTTCAAACCAGCTCAAGTTACAAAAATTTGGCTTAGTAAATATTGTATGAATGTAATTATAATAGTTATGAATATGCAAAAAATAATAAACATTGTGCCGAAGGATAAGAAGTATTACCAAAATTTAACTTTAATTTCTATAAACAAACCATTAAAATAATAATTATCGCCACAAACGAGTACGGACTTCTCGGGAGAGCACAGTGCACCTATTTTATTAATCTAAGCGTTTCTCCACCACACGACTTGTAACTGTTATTCATCCGTAGCGTTAGCCGTGTCCGAAGCTGTTTATTACAGCGAAGCTTAAACGCCGTGCGATTTATAGTTTTTAGCATTTACTCAAGTGCCGATTAAAGACAATAATAATTATGCCATGATCCTAAACAATCAAAAGACACAACTACAGCAAAACCCCTGGTTCATGCTCCCTGGCAAAATTTTCAGCGAATGGAGAGCCCAGAAACTAATACTGTTTTTTGTTCTAGGTTCTAGGATTTCTTACCATGCGACCTCTGATGAAAAAAATTAAAATAAAATAAACAAATTTTTGTGCAGTTTCCGACAAGCAATAATAATTATTTTGTACAGACCCAAGACTATAATATTCCACTTACTTGACAAATTCGACCGAGTTGCGATCATTGTTGTCAAAATTGCGCCCTACAAAACACAAAAATAAGTGTAAAATTATTTGACTAGTGCCCAATCATTTTAATAATTTTGAACGAAAAAAAATAATTGCAGAATTATCACTCTAATATTATTTATTAATTAGTAAATATTATTATTACTTATCTCATTACTAATTAAATTATTAATATTTACCACAAAAAGTGTAACGACACTCACCACAAAACGGCTTGTTACCGTTTCCACTCGTGAGCGACAGCTTCACTTAGGGTTTGGAAACTAACACTACATCTTCACTAATGTTATTATTGTTGCTATTTATTTATTATTTAAATAAATTATTATTAATATTATTTACTATTATTATTTATTTAATATTAATAAGAATTATTAATAATTATTTATTTATTATTAATAATAAAATTTATTATTATTGCTTTCGATCCGATCACGAGCTTGCCGTAGTTGGTAATTAGGAAGTACCGTAAACGAGCGTAAGTGTGAACTCACAAGCGGGAAAAATGTCTCCACAACTACGAATTCCTACTTGCTGTACTTATATCAGTACAATTTTTTCATTCAAACGTTCGATGAAATTTAACAGGTCATATCGAATACTGCTAGAACGGTTCTAACCCACCCGGGCACCTAAGAGTCTCACTCAAGGCACTAACAGTCTCACATAGGCACCTAAGAGTCTCACTCGGGCACCGAAACATCGCACTGTCACTCATTTATGTAATTCCCACTCGGGTATTAACGAGCTCACTCGGGTGTCGTAGACTTGCACTCGATTCGATCTTACTGTTGTTCCTTACCTTTTTCTCAACAAAGTCAACAACGATTAAGCTGAGCATTTTTCGAAGTTGTTAGAGACAATAGAAACAGCCATGCCCTCATGCAGCTCTAGCACATGGGGGCTGTGCCGATGTGATCTAGAAAAGCACTTATGGCAACCTACCAAGAGTCGCGACATTAATAAACGGCTCATCAGTGCCCGAGTGAGACTATTCATTGACCTAGTGAAAGCGATGCCCGAGTGAGACCGTTCAGTGCCCAGTGAGATTATTGAGCGCTTGAGTGTACCTATTGATGCCCTAAGTGGCAACTATGATGCTAAAGTGGGAAATGTTGTTAGAACAGATGGTAAAAACTGTCAACACTTTCAAACACTTCTATCTGAACTTTCGAACACAGTTCGAACAAAAAATTTTATTTTCGTATGCCCAACGTACAAAAAATGTCGAAAGGACAGTGGTCATTTCTGACAGAGACTGTATTTGGTACGTCCATAGTCTATTTAATCTAGAATCATAGCGCTACCTATGCCATGACCATGTCTGGGAAAACAAGAAACTAGTATCTTGTCTATTCGACAAAATAGTGAATTCTGAGTGTTGAACATGTAATTTAGAGACACATACAAAGCGTGTGTTATCCTAGTATTTGATAAGATATATCCGCTTATTGCGTAACTAATGACTTACAATCTACATAGAAGATAAACTGATCTATAAAATAAGACCAGTAACACCCACATAGCTCGAGTGGTTTTGGAGATATTGGCATTTTCGTGTATTCTGGGTCGCTTTGGGCAATTCAAACACTTATTTTGACACAACCCTGCAAAATAAATGACGACAACAGCAGCACACCACTTGCCGCCACACAGAAGATCAGTTGATCTACAACAAGAGGTCAAAATGTTCAGAGTGGTTGTGCAGATATAGCCGTTTTCGAGTATTTATGATCTATTGAGTATTTTTAAAACACCTTTTGTACAATAATCCCGGATCCAAGGGTTTCTTTGTGCAAAAGCTTTATATACAGTTTTGTATACTCGAGCCGGGTTATAGCCAAGCATATGTTTTGTCGTACCCCATTTTGACCCGACCCGAGCGAGCTACTTTGACCCTCTTTTCACGACCCGAAAAAGTTGGAATCTGTTTTCGCGTCACAGAAAAGGACAAAATAGATTTTTAAGCTTCCGATCACGCGAGTGAATCGCACTCGCCAAAGTTGAGTTATACGTGTCACCCCGAAAAGAACCCAGAAACGGACCCCACCGAAATTTAACAAACCACTCCGACCAATGAGGCTTCTTCGCTACGCTCGTTTCACTCACTACACTCAGAATTCAATATAAATACGGAAAGAGAGAAAATAGTTTATGACTATAAAAGCTCGACACTGAGCCGTAATTAGTGAGCTCAAACCCAGGACTTTAGGCTATTAATACCCCGGCTTATACTATTTAGCTACCGAGCCACTCGCTCATCCGGCATCATCTACATACAGTCCCAAGCTAAAAAATATAAATAGCGAGAATAATTGTTTATGGCTATAAAAGCTCGACACTGAGCCGGAATTAGTGAGCTCAAAGCCAGGACTTTTAGGCTATTAATAACCCGGTTTATACTATTTAGCCACTGAGCCACTCGCTCATCCGGCATCATCTACATACAGTCCCAAGCTAAAAAATATAAATAGCGAGAATAATTGTTTATGGCTATAAAAGCTCGACACTGAGCCGGAATTAGTGAGCTCAAACCCAGGACTTTTAGGCTATTAATAACCCGGTTTATACTATTTAGCCACTCAGCTACTCGCTCATCCGGCATCATCTACATACAATCCCAAGCTAAAAAATACAAATAGTTTACTATTACTCTGTGAGGCTATTCTCACCAACATTCTCTTCATGCTAGTCTGATTGCGGCCACACGCTGAGCGATTTAAGCTGCATTTACTGTAACAACCGTAATTATTACAATAATATTAATAAGTACAAGTGCAATAATTTTTGAAATTCATTCTCAAACCATTTCTAATAAAAAATATACATTAACTGTTAAATATATAAATCGAAAAAAACACATACCTAAATATAATTTGCTTACCTTTAACTTTCGTCGGGCGTTAAATTTCTTGAGGCAATCGACGGTGTCCTGACGATGAATTTGCGATGCCAAACCACGCTGTAAGAAGAATAATAATAAACTACAAAAAATAAAATGAGAAGTATTTGTAAAAGAATAGTATAATAAAAAACACAATATACTAATCGGGCGCTCAAAACAAAAATTTTAAGTGAACATTTATAGTTCAGCATTTGAATGACCAAAATACATTATTGCACGTGGGTTACACTCTAGGTCATACATGCCAAAGCAGAGGTTCGGAGAGCGGGCTACACTCTCTGAGGCGTCACCCCCATCCCAAGGCCTCCGCGAAGCACCGAAGGCGCACGAAAATTTTGTCGAAGATTAGCAAAATATGGTAAAAAGTGGGGTGATTAGGTCCTCCTTGATGGTAGGTTGTCAACTTTTGTAAGCACTTCCGAAGATTTCCCTTTGGGGCCACTAACCCTGTTATGACCTCCATCGACAACACTGACCCCGGCTACACTGCCTGAGACCTCGGAGCGTCAGCGTACATGCCCTATGTAATAGAAAACAATTCGGGAAAGTGCATGTTTCAATCCTGTAATTCGTCAACGCAAAGGTGAAAATTCTCGCTTACTATGTTATGTTGTAGGCAGCGTAGGCGTCAGCCACGAATTATACACAAATTGTGATAGGTATAACACTAAATAAGATACACCATACCATATTCAAACGGAAAAGAAAAATACTGATCTTTTGTAATTCCTCAACTTTGTAATTTACACAAGTGCATACAGACACCGCACGATCAAACGCAGCTACCACAACACCAGTTGAAGCAACTTTAGATGACCAAAATGATCATGAAACGGTATTCAACACCGCACTACACGGAAAACAATAAGAATTACAATGACATCTCATGAAATGTATAATTTTTGTGCCATGTCATATTCGAAGACAATATTAGATAATATATTTCACTCCTTCTGTAATATTTTAGTCAGCGTGATATCTCCCGCTAGCCACTGCCATTCTCAGCCCTTTTACAGTAATGACCGCTCCAGACACGACCATTACCTTTCGAGTGAGAAACCATCGAGCTAGTATGGCCATTTATGGAGGGCATTGTACGTACATACAATACACTACAGAAACGAATATCGTAGTATTATATCGGCTCACTCGAGATTTCGAAACGATTTAAAAATAACACTAAATTCGATTTTTAGAACAAACGTATTTCGAGCTATTCGCAAGCGAGCGACAGTCATTTTTGGGGAACATGATACTTACACTTATCCACGGATTCTTCAACGCTTGCTCTGCAGTTATACGACGCCGCGGATTCACTGTCAACATGCTGTTGATCAACTTTTTGGCTTCCGGCGTTACGGTATCCCATTCGGGACTTGGGTACTGAAATCATGTAAAAAGATCAATAACGAAGCCTATGAACAACAACCACAACCATAATTATTGTGATTATAGTTGCGACCAGTCAATATTATTTCCCGTGGATCCACCGAGCTGTTGGCAAACATTTTGGTTTTATTTCAGTTCGTACCTGTATAACAATCATCTCGCGAATATCATAGCATTAAGCGAAGGTGAAATGGAGCGATCTTGGCATAGACAGCAATATCATAGCAAAAGACACCCAAAACCTCTATGGTATGGACGATTTTATACGCTCTGAAAGCAAAATATGACCAACACAGGCTATATTCGGGAAATTTCGGTGGGAAACTCTGGAAAACCTTGAAAATAGGATCCGTTGGCTGGGCTGAACCTTAACAAAACCACCGTAGTTAGCGTACCGGAAAACTTATATATTACCTTTCTAAACGCACTGGAAGTAGTAGGTATGTAACTAACAAACCTATACACTATAAGATTATATTCTAGATATCGAATTGGTCGAAACCACTGAACACCCACTGAAAACGTCAAAACAAAGCTACGCTGGATTTCCAGAAAAACCCCATCGTGTTAAACCTGCTTCATGGCAATATACTCTCGTACGGTTAAAATATGCAATTATGTCGATATTTCAAAAATCGCTATTTATGGCAAAGGTCGAGGAACTATATTCGGACATAAACAGCGGTTCACGAAGTGGTCTCCACAAAAAGTGGTAAATTTGCGGACCTATTCAATGTGACATCTATGTAGGAGGGACATAATCATGGTCGACGACTCATAGGTCACCGTATAACCACATTTGCAAAAGACCCCATAAAAACCATTTTTTAATTATTTTGACCCAGATGACGGCGTCGAAGCTCCTGGAGTTCTATCTACATTATATCGTTAAAAAAGAACACATTAGTGTGGGGAGTTCGGGAGGCCGGAGCCCCCAAATTATACGTCGGATATGGCTCATATAAGGGTCTTAACTTAAGCTAAGGTTTGTATATCTAGAACGGCAAAGCATGCATTTCACTTTCGGTCCTAAGATTACAAATTCACCACTTTTCCGTTACGAAACAAATGACGAAATTCATCCACCCGAAAATGAGTTATGAGTTACACCGACAGATAAAAAAATTCACGATTTTTCCTTCTAGCTTCCTTAGGGAGAGCCTTCGTTTGTTCCATTTCAACATGGATTGCTGGTCTCGGGAACTATTGTTTCGAAGGTTGAATTCGTATGGTCGTCCCCCGTGATCTATGCATTAGCGCAGTGACATTTTTATAACGCTGAGAATACCTTCTGTTCCGTGTATCGAAATAAGACGGAACAATAATCTTCGCTAATGAAGGTTTCACAGACGCCTGTTTTTCGATTTAAAACGAGTATAAAATCAAAACTAGGTGTTTAGTGTTAACCCGTTTTGCTGACACGGCCTTTTTCGGCCTTAGGCGCCTCATTTTGGGGTGGGCTCAAAACACGTTGACCTTTGGGTTGACCCCGTTCATTGGGTGGTGTAGCTCGTACTCTTGGTTTCTCGAAGCGGTATTTTCTTGGTTTCTCGAAGCGGTATGTCGGACCTACAGTTTTACAGTTTTGAGGTGTTGGTAGGACAACTGTGAACGATTATATCTGTACCTCAAAAGTGAAGGTATGAGATACCACCCACAAAACTGGTGGACCCAGCTGCGCTCCACCCCCCCAACCAAAGAAGCTATCAGGTTATTTAGATTTAGCTTCTCAGAACTAAGGCTGAAGATTTTTTTATTGTCACCAAACATGGGTTGAGTGCAGAGAATAGTTATACTCTTGCCTGGTGAATTATTTTTAGTTATCCTAAGTGCAAAAATATTGCTACGACCATAACTAGTTTACGCCGAATTTTATACAAACATGGTCTTCGTTTCTCAAGTGTAACAGATCCATGCTGGATCGTTACGAGACAGATTAATCGTTGCCACAATCTAATGGCCAACATTTATGAATTTGACTACATGCATTCTCTCTCCGAAATCGAGCCCCATTGACGACGTCTGCAGGAACACAAAGTCACCCGCTCGCCCTCGTATGTACATAAGCCCTCAATATATAGGTAATTGGAACTAATCAGAAATCACCATATTTATATATAGGCAGTTAGAACAAATCAGAAATCACCATATTTATATATAGGTAATCGGAATAAATCAAGAATCATTAGACCCAAGAGTCTCGCTATGTAACTATGTATTTCCAGTATCTCAGTCTGCACCGCCGACGTTTCCATGATTAAAATGGGTATTTCAACTATTTCAGAAATGGATAATTGTTGTCTTATAGTTATTAACATCTGTCGTATAGGGTACCGTTCATATTGCCATAAAGGCACTAATTGATATATTTGATTTGAATACTAATGTTATTTTGAGTTGTTCGTTTGACCATAAAGGCACCCTTTCATATGATTATCCTGTAACGTAGTAACATGAATTTTTAAATTATTGTGAACCTATTAATACCATTTTTCTCGTATATACATATGTATTTGAAATGTAACTTGAATATTTTCATCATGTATATATCCGTTGTGTTGTAGTAACAGTATATGTGTTTATCGTACCATATTTATACCGATTTCATTTTGGTGATTATGGCCATAAAAACGCCAATTGTGTAATTTCGCTGTAAACTTATGCCATTTGTATGATAATCACCATGCTTTGATGTACTCTTGGTAAGTAATTGTAATTATTAAGGTATTATATATGTGCGTAAGTAATTCATTCTTGATTACGTCGAATTTTTAGAAGTAAGTTAATGATTACACGCACGAAAATTTTGTGTTTATAGGTACGAACGTTAAGGTTTGGCGAACACTTGCCATACCCGCCCCGCAAATAAATAGGATGGTACGACTCTCCGATATGTATAAGAACAGCTCTACCCCGCGCGGTAGGGCCGCAAAATCACCCCGAATTCTGATAGAAAATATTGGTGGCGACGGATACCCGTCACGACCGTCCTCACAAGTGAGACCACAAAAATATTGGCTGTCCACCCTATAACGAACAGCAAATAAGCAAAATTGCTTAAAGAAAAAAGTACAAAAAGCTAAATATTATTTTCCCCAGTGCTCAATGTTATTGTGGACACTGGAAATTTTATCAAAAACGTCAATTCCAAAAACGAATTCATAATTGAGACTCCGGCCCATAACTCCGGAACCGTTGATAATTCGAGCATGAAGGACTCGACATTTTAGGTAGAGAACTTTACGGTCTTTAAAATGAGAATGGTCCCGTGGATATTCGATCCGGATCCACGGACTTATTAGCAAATAACTGTAGACATATAATAAATAAAGTACACAAACTTAAATAACTTAACAAATAATCCACACAAATATATATAGGACCTCGTTAGATTCCCTGAAACCGAAGCTTTTATTTGAGCCGAACCGGAATTTTAAACGATCCCTCTGTGCACACGCTTGGATACCCTTTCCCATGAAAATCGTAGAAATCATGCCCCGATAGTCGTGTAACCCATCATTCGATTCCTCTTGTCAAATGCAACCCAACACCCTACAAAACAATAACCCGAACCCGCAGAAGCGGCGTGAAACACTTTAATTCTTTATAAAATTTGCGATGGGCTCGCCCGAGAGCCCACCTTCCCTTTTTTAGTCCAAAATGGACTTATTGTATATCAAATTTCACACTGAGTCCAAATCCGAGGCCCGCCTGGCACATTGACGGAATAGCACCCTCTTTTTACTCTCTTAGTCCTTCTTTGTGTACATAGGCCCCGCCTTCCTTCTAACCCCGAGCACAAATCATGTTCGTGAGATTTTCCCCCATGCCCCCCCCACTCGGCCGAAACCTCCCACGTTCAACTAATTCCAAAAATTCTTTATGTCAGAAAATTTATGTTCTTTGTTTGCAAATTGTTTTTTAAATATTAATTACCACTATTTATAATGCTAAAATATTGTTTTTTAGCTTGAAAGTACGTTCACAATAGTAAAATGCATGAAAATATGGAAATATTTTGTATTTTTAAGCAAAATCTATCCCCCACTTTGAAATTTCCCCCGAGAATGAACATGGGGCCCCCCCGAAGTCCCCCCACTTTTCGGAGGGCTGTGGACAGGCCAGTATGTTAATATATAAGTTTATACGAAATAAAAACAAGTATTTTATATTTAACTAAAACTTTTATAACTATTTTATATAATGTTTAGGATTTGTTTGTTATTAGTCAACGTTAATATAAAAGTAATATGAATTTATTAAAGTTGTAGCTTGGACCACCGAATACTGAGCCGTTAAGCAAACGACGCTTAATATAAATTTGATTGCCGGCTCGTATCAATTTTATGTTAGCTGCGTATAAACTAATGTGAAAGTTTGAAGATGTTTCTAGAAACTTCAGCAAGCGGTATAAACTTTATATATATAAAGGTTAACGCCGAATTTTAAGCCGTTGAACAAACACTTTTGACCTGTCACGTTAATGTTAAAGTTAGTATTAAAATATAGTATTAATATTTATTAATTAATTAATTATTAATATATTGTTAGTATTAATAGTTTAATATAAAGTTAATACAAAAGTTTTATATAAAAGTAGTTTGAAAATTTGAATTATGAAGTAGTATAAAAGCCATATTGGACATAGGCTTTTAGTTTACCTGTAAAATAATGGTCACTTTAGGACTGAGAATAAAATAAAGGACGCTCTATGGATTCCATGGTGAATCCTCGTTGATATATTAATAGTTTGAACAGCGAACTTTCTAGAAAGTTTAGCTTAATTTACAGAAGTCTAGCATAAATTTGATATAAAACGGATGTAAATCACTTTAATTATATAGAAATTGGACATTAAAATGTTCCAAAATTTAGCAAATTTCGTCCTGATAAGAATGTTTGCATTAAGGATTTAATTTTGGGGTCAAATCGTCCGAAAAGTGCTGACTAAGCACTTTTAGCAAAAGTTTATTAATTTTTAACGACCCAATAAATAAAATTTAATTGCGAAAATTAAAGTATTTAAGCAGAGCCACTCAAGCTCTCAAGCGTTCAGTCTGACTTCGACAGCTCAGAGCACGGTCGGTTTATAAACCGGCTCTGCAGCTTTTCAAGGCTTATGAGTTTTACTTCTATTTATTTATTTTGGCTTTCTTACTTTTAGCCTTGCGAATGGTATGGACGAGCGATGGACGTCGAACGAAAGGATCCGAGTATGTAAGTGTGGACAGGGAGGTATTGTAGAGTATTTTAGTGTAGTTGATGTTAGGTGGGATAGGCTTAAAGAATAGTAGACCCTTAGTAGAGACGAACGATGACTTAATAAGTGTTGGCATTTAACAGTTAATACCCTTCTGTCCATATGTTTGATTTACATGATAGTCTGGTCCATCCTAGCTTGTCCCGCAGACCCTCAGTCAGTTAGCCACTCACACGATTCAGTTAGAAAGCCGAAGTCGTGCTGAACCTCCCTCGGTCGATGAGTTAAGGCACAAATAAACGCGTCACTCGCGTATCGATCTATCTTTACATGTTTCCCTGAGTCGAGATAAAATTTCTGATCCGACCGAGGTTAAATAAAACTTCTCCAAACGAGTACCTGGAATAGAACGTTGTACCATCCTTGGCGATGTTTTTATTTTCGAGTTTTGATAGGTGAGTTTATTCGCAATTTTCTTAGGCAATGAATTGAATGAGCGCCGAGCCGCTCGTACGCAAGCAATGTTGGAGACCGAGAACCAAATAGCTTGTTCCATGACAGAAATGATATCGAGATTATATTCGGATATTAGTAGTAATCTACACTTCTAAATTGAGCCTAGAATTTAAATTTATCCGCAAACGGATTCGCTAATTTAACACCCTGAGAGTGGGATAGCTCACACTGAGTGAAAATTTAATTTTTTTTGAAAATTACCGCAGGAATTATGCTGAAATTTTACGCGGACCTCCGCAAGGATCCTAACCGTTGATTTAACTCATAAAAGTTTTGATTATCGCGTCGGAATCACAAACCCGACGACCCCACCGAAAACGTAGATTTGAAATATTTTAACATTCTCTCCAGGAATTTTGCAGAAACCTTCGCTGTTTCTTCACAGAAGTGCCCGCCACCGAATACAACTTTAAAACTCACAATATCGAGAGGGAATTACAAACCCGACAGCCCGACAGGAGTTCGCCCCTACCTAAAGTTTCAGTTGTTAATGACTCAAAATCCCATCCAGGAATTCTAACAATTTTATCTCTACAAATAGAGCTCCATTAGGCCTTCCATTTGCGCTATTAAGCCAGGCAACGCAATGGCCCGTTCAAAAATATAATAAAGATAAACCCGAGTAGCGCAAAAGCCGCTCAGGTTTAGCATAGAATTCACAGATTTTCGTCCCGTATAAGTATATTCATAGTTAGGTTTTGGTCTGGCTTTTGCACGTATTTGCGTCAGGATCAGAGAAATATCAAACTTCCTAGCGTTGATATTTCTCGTTGCAAACGGCAATATTTTGTGTACAAAAGTTGTCGATGTCGCTAGACGCGATATCGGTCCCGGTCCGGTGGATCAATTTTTGGAAGGATCGTTGACCCGATCCTAGTAGAATGAAAAGTTAGGTCGAACACAGCCCCCGTGCAAAGTTACACGGAGAAAGGCTGGTAAATTATGAAGGAACTCAAATTTATAGATTTACACCAGCCTCCGATGAGTTAGACTAAGAATCTCGTTCGAAACCGAGACAACCGAGTAATTTGGGGATATGAACCGAGCAAGATTTGGTAGGTAAATTATGACGGTTGTACCGACAACCGGATATACCATTTACAGACCTGTTTCATCAGGTAGGAAGCGTTAGAAAGATTCAACAAATTTTAATAATAAATGGAGCTCTTTTTGAGAGCCGTTTTTGAGTTAAGATAGCATAAAATCTAATAGCTTTAGGATAATGCTACAAGGAATCGCCGCTAATAGGTTTATTCCCAAATAACTGTTCATCTAACTGAATGCAATTTTAACCCCTGCGCCAGGCCCTGAAGTTGGCACAACATTTGAGCCCGCCTAACATACACATATAGCCTTCCCGCACTGAACCGTCAATTGTTACACTGTCTTGGTCAAAGTTGAATGATACAATAAGTACATAATACATCGTGTGAAGACCCCTAGACCCGCATCCAGTTTTGGGAGCATCACATTTTGGTTGAATTGTTAACTAACGTCGAATTACGTTTACACGATCGTACTAGCAGCGAAATTCAAAGGCTAAGGCAACGCCTTCAAACCTTCCGCAAGTGTAGGAAGAGCCCATTAGGAACCTGTTAATAGACCAAACAAATATACACCGCGAATCAACTGAATGTAACCCAGCACAGTGATATTATGACGTGGAGTACCCGAATTAGTACTTCAGATTTGGTGTTTCGGACTTCTTTTCTCTAACACTTATTGTTTAGCCTTTGTTTTGGTAAGAATTTAGGATATCGTTCCGCCGAACTGAGGCTCAAAATTGATAATTTAGTACTTTTCCCTGGATGCGGCTCGATCCGGCGCCTTTTACGATACACAAATTTAGACAATTTCGGCCGCCATATAGAAATATTATTTTTCTTAGTGTTGGTAAAGTACAATTAATGTACACAACACAGTATAAAATTTAGTAATAAACTTTGTGCTAGGAAAGTTAGAAATGTTAGAAAATTGGTCCCAGTCTCTTCGTACCGGGACCTCTAAGCCATCCAGGAAAGGTTTTACCCCGTATAGTTTGAACCTACTCTGGCTCATGATCATGGACTCAAAAAGTCCACTTTTTATATTTATTTAGGTGGCAAATGAGTACAAATCAAAGCTTAACTTTCGCATCTGTGGTGCAGTATTTCAAGGATATCTTTAGAGAAACCTGAACCAAGACTAGCTTGTTCTAGCCTAATTTAGCGAGCTTTTGTGCCCGTGGTTACAATTTTCGTACATACGTTTGCGCGCAGGGAAGAAAAGTAACGTTGTACCGTTGTCACACCCGAACTTAGGAGTCGTACCCATATTGTAGGCTTGCTCACTTGTACTGAAGTTGACGTATATTTTGTCTTATATCGTACCATAATGATTACTCGATTGTAACTGTTGCTGATTGATTATAACTTGCCATATATTAATCCACTCATCGTTCTTTACCATATTTATCTATCGTGTACCATAGCCGTGTTGATTAGGATGAGCAAAATCAAAAGCCCATGATCCCTGTTGTGTACGCTTTGACCGATATTTCCGAAACTGTTCGTTGTATTATTTTACCGCCTTTAGCTTTACCTGAACTTGTTGTCTAACTGACCGGAGCACCCTCGTAGTTGTAGTTACTCGAATGGCGCCTCGATATCTAACCGACCCCATAGCAGTATATTTTTATGTTGTTCTTCTCACTGTTTTTTGAGTAGGGTAAGCGCAGCTGTCGATTAGAAAGGCATAGTAATTCATGCCGTGATTCGAACCAACCAGCTGTGAATGTCCCATGAAAAAGGCGATGACTCCGTTACTTACCTTAATTGCTGCCCTGCTAATTTTTCCCGATGGCGTACCGTACCATTTACATTGTATCGATTGTATTCTTTTTCCCGTACAATATACTTCTGTCCATAACTACGTGTGCTTTTGGCTTATCAATAAATACTCAATCAAAAACCCAACCGTGTTCCTGTGTTTTACTGACCAATGGTAGCGAAATATGTACTGAGAAGGGGTTTCAAATCCGTCACCACTATTGACGACCCACGATCAAGTTTGCCAACCACCCTCGGAAGAAGCAAACCTTAGCGTGACTCGTCGATTCCATAGTTGTATTAATTATATTATTTTGTGAGTACGACTCGTGCGACCAATGAGAAAATTTTGCCCGAGACCGCAACTTTCGCTGAACGCCCAAACTAAGAAACCGCACACGATCCGACGTTAGGGATTTGTCGGATCCTAGTGGGGGCCACTGGCTAAATAAATTATAAAGCGTTCAGGGAGAAAAGGAAATTTTACTGAAAACACAGTTCCAGGTGGAACGATGATAAGAATAGTGGTATGGTCGCTTTGGCCTGAGAGCAGGTGACGGAGCCAACCTGCCTAGGGACCTCAAAAGTAATATCGCTTAGGCAACCCGTCTGGCAGGATCAGAACACATCCTGTGAAGCGGTCCTGCGGCTTGCTAAGCTCCATAGTCTCCTGGGACCGACCCGACCTATTAGGTCAGCCCTCGAAATTACGATAGCCGGGGTCGTATGGGCATTACGTTTGTGGAAGTGCATAATGCAGCAGCGTGACGTCTGTTACACAAGCTAAACATACTATCAGTGGTCCACTTATGAAAACTGATTAAACATAAGTCAAAATTCTATTTCAGGTGGATGCACTACATAGTACGGTGATTAAGTTTATAATAAACGATCGAATCCAATATATGATTTATTAAAATAGTAATTTTAACTTATGGCAAATATCAGATCAGTCAAAAAAATTGAAAATGCCCCAACTTCAAAGCATAGCGGCCAAAATCATGACTTTTCGTTCTCTTGCAATCACAAACTAAACAACAAAGTTTACATTTGTATATTTTTTCTACCAGAAACAAAAACACCAAAACACAGTCTCATATGATTCCCTCCCTCAAAAGTAAAACACCTTAGCATTCTCCATTCTCGAACAAAACTTATTGAAGAATCTTCGAACGATTCAAACGTTCAAATAGATTGCGAACACCAATCGAACACATTTTCTGATTTCTTGAACGAACAGGGAGTCCAATAAATTTTACCCAATTTATTACTACTATCATGTAGTTGTCGTTCCAAAATGCTGTACACGACAATAATTCATCAAAATAATCGTATATGTTAAGAGCATTATAATTGTATCCTTCTCAAAAGAACAAACAATGTCCGAAAGGGCAGTTTTAAACTGGCCTAAACCTTATCAAACCCTTTAAATTCAATCCCGGCCCAAACATCGATACCTCGAAATTTCCTTGCTTGATCTGCGCATACAACCGATGCTGATCCTCGTCCCAAAACGGCGGGTAGCCGACGAGCAAGATGTACAGAATCACTCCTGAAAGCAAAAGACAAAAACCACCAGAGTTGAAAAATGAGATCCAAAATAGGCAATCTAAAAAAACAAACAACAAATACATATCACTATAATATTATTACATTATTACTAAAACAATCATCACTAGTAACTCGAAAGCGAGGGTGAAACGGAGCAAGCGTGGTTTCATCAAATGGTAATTTTATGTAATCACTTGTAACAGGCTTACACTTAAACCTCTGCAACCGTTAAACCATTGAAAAACCAAAAACCTAATCGACCCGAAACACATCGAAAACAGCTGAAAACAAACAAAGTATTCGCGCTAGTCTATAGATACGCAAACCATCCTATTCAGCATCCCTAAAACTCAATTTGACCATTCTCGATGCCCTGTAAGCAATAAATAACCAAACAAATGAAAACTCACTACATTTTGGAAATCGAGTTCGTCGATCCTAAAACCTTTGAAACTCCATTATAGTCAAGTTGGACTTTAATGCCAATACCATCGCATTCGGCGTGCTTGCTAACCTAACAGACACTCATTCTAAGGTAATAACGCGCAACAACATGCGGCATTGGAAAAATCACTATTTTTGGCAAAGGGTCGACGGGCCATATTCGGTCCCACATAAAAGTCATATTGGACAAAGTTGTAAATCTTGCTGAGCTGCGTCTGGGTGGTGGTAGCGGTTCACAAGATATGGGCTGTGAAAGACAGGTGCCCGTATGGCCAAATTTGGTAAAGAACCCTTAAAACCTGTTTTTGCCATGACCGAGAAGAAGGGTTCGGGTGTTCGCGTTCAACCAAGGGGCATACCTTCGTAAACTTTGTTGTCGAATAAAAAATTTTATCAAAACCCATCCAACCCAAGGTGAGTTATACGCAACAGAAACAGACAAAAAAAATTTTCATGATTTTCCCCCAGTTCCTTCAATGGTATCTCCGCTACCTCCTTTTCAACAATAGTGCAATTTAACAAGCAATATAACTGCTAGTTTGTCTCATCGCCATGGTAGTGAATGCCGACTGTTAAATATGTAATATAGAAAGCTATATTTAATGTACAGCTACTTATATTGTGCATCGACTTACAAAATGAACCGAATACTAGCAATAATATGAGGCCAATAACACCATTGTAGCTCAAGCTATTGCGAAAAATTTGTCGTTTTCATGTATTATGGGTCTCACGAGCCCATTTAATAATAATTCGCTGCGTTCGTTCCACTCAATAAATTCAGAATTCAATATAATCATAGCAACAGTGAATAACGGAAGAGTATGTCACATCCCTGTATTTTATTGTTAAACCATGTTTGATGACACGGGCGTTGTTGGCTCTACCGCTCACTTCTAGGAGTCATCATGGAGAGGGGTAGCTGTGACCACCTTATTTTGTGGCGTGGAAAGCCAGACACCCAGTTTTGAGAGTGGTCGATGTAAAACACAGCTGCCACAAAATGAAGGGCGGTCGAAGCTACCCCCATCCCGCCAAAACACATGATGACCCCCCAGAAATGAGGGAATAGAGCGAAAAATTGCAGTGTCATCCAAAACAGGTTAACAGTAGAGTACAGGGAAGGGCTCTTCTCTTGCGCACTCTTGATCATAGTATTAGGAAAACCATGAAATCATAATTATTATTTAATTAAACCGTGTAGCTAAAACGTGACACATTTTACTAACATACTAAGGTAGAATGTGATAGCTTCAAAAACTGTAGATGCTTTTGGGTTATTGTTGTAAATGTTGCTTAAGCAACAGGAAAATCTTAATAGCTAAAGTTGACCAAAGCCGCGGATGTAGCGTGCACTGGGATGATAAATTAATTTAAATTAAAAAATCAAGACATCAGTCAGGACAATCAAAGATTATGCCGGTTAACAATCAACGATTAGTAAGTGAATGATATCATTTTGAGAAATGCGTAATACATTAATGATTATAGACAGATTAATGACAACAGATTACATTACAGCATCTTAGAAAAGTAATTAATTTTGAAAGATTCGATGCATTCATGCTCCCACCGAATACAATATTTTTATATAAAAATTTTTTCATATGTATTCGGAATCTGTTCCCGCGGGCGCCATGACATTATGGGATAATGTCTGGGGGCTATCATTTTGTAAACAATTCTATTATATAGACATAACATTATGCTTCTCGGTTTGACTTAGACCATTGATTATTACTGTAGTTATTACGCAAAACAATAAAAACGTTCCTGTGTTCGCTTTTTGTGCCCTTATTTTCGGCCGTGGCCAATAAGATGTGCTCCACACATTCAAGGTGCCATTTCGAAAGAGTGTCCCGCTTGAAATTTTGAAATTATTAAAATTAACCAGACACTTCGCACGGACCGTACGGACAAATTTGGTGTAATATATTAAACCTCACACTTGTTTATATTGTGATCTATAATATTTTTATAGTTCTGCTAGCTAATATTTGTGAATTTATATAGGCTCGACTTTGGCATATTGTAACCTAATCGTTTATCAATATAATAAAAAAGGCAGCAAGCACCTTTTCTTAGTGGGTCATTTCACGAAACCATGACATTTAGTAGGGGGGGGCTATATCGGCACTTGCTGGCCCATAGCACCAGTCTTTTGGAAGGACATTTAATGTCGCTACGAGATGTAATAATAGCATGTCCGAAGGTCACAATGAGGTATGGTGGACCTCTGTACCCCTAATATAGCAGGAGCCAGAGGCTTTCAAACCGGGTTGGCCAAATGAAGCCAAAAATAAATGTCCCACTATAAACGTTTGCCGTATCGCCAGCACGTGATACATATGTGTGTTTTCGTTTCACTGTGATCCTTCGGTATTTGCTCTTATTACGCAAAAAATTGGGAGTGAGTATCGACACTGAAGCTGCCGTCAAGCTTCCGAAATTTTTCGTGACATATAGCTTCCCCCCCCCCCGACCAAGGTCAAATCTGACAGCTTGCATACGCTGGTAAATAACGTCAAAGTGCACTAGCGCCAAAAATGCTATATAACGGTAATCGTAATCAGTACTTTTGTTATTGAAAAAAAACAAGAATATCAGCGTCTGTCCATGTGTTGTTTGATAATGAGGTCGAAGGTCATAAAGTGACAAAAAAGATGGTAAACAAAATGTAGCCCTCTGACCTTACGAAACTTAAATTTAAAAAAAAGACAAATTTAGCATACAGTGTTACAATAGGCCGGATAGAAACATAGTAACGCCCCACTAGAATCGACCCATGTATTAAAATTGTTTAATGAAAATGTAGTCCCCCCGACCGCATGTATAATAAAAGAGACCGAAGGTGGCAAGAACCATAGTCAGGGAGTAACCGGAATTCCGGTTCCGCCGAAAATCGTGTTCCGGTTCCGGCAAAGGGCAAAAACCATACCAGAACCGGAATTCCGGTTAAAAAATTTTGTTTGAAATTTTCCACGTTTTTTGCTTCATCCTGTAATCCAAACATATGTAATATATATTATACAATGATCAAGCTCCAATACAACCAAGCAAAAGAAAAGATTAACTAACCAATTTGCCGTGTGAAACGTAAGTAGGGCACATAATTTGAGCAGGAATTTTTCATAATAACCTGCAGGAGTTTGTTAAATCAAAGCCAGGTCGACGTTTGTAGCAGCTATTTTACACATCCAGAAGTCTGTGGGATACGTTTGAATTAAACCGGTCCAACTCGATAACAGAGTATGACTTACGCAAAAGTACTTAGGGTATGCTTGGCTAACATAAATTGCGTCAAGCACCCGCCAGTGCGCTTGTAAACTTGGTAAATCAGTCTAAATTGAAGTAAACTAACGTTATCTGCAACGCAGCTAGAAACTGTTTTCTTGGCAATGAACTGTATCTATTGAAACTGTGCGAGGAGCATCACAGTGTGTCTCATTTATAGCATTCTGATTAGAAAGTTATCATCATTATGATCTAACTGACGGGCACTGTTTGTCCAACGCTATCTAGCCAATAATTTTAAGTTTCCTATAGAAGAACATGCAACAAACGAATGTGTAGTAAAGGGAGGCGACTGGGAAAGTGTGTATTCTACGCTCCAAGCTTTGTAAGCACATTCGATTTGACGCAGTATACGCAATGGTTATTCTTACCGGTCCCCCAATTGGACACAGTAAGTATTAGCGTCGTCGCCAGTGTTCAGAACATTGCCAAACCAATTGGGAAAATTTAGCCGATTGTCAAACATCGGCTTGTTAGATTGACTGATTGAAACGTTCGTTCCGCTAGAAATAAGACAACAGCAAGCGGCAGCATTTATAATTCACGAAGTGTTTGCGAGTCGTGGAGGCGTGTTTTGAAAGTGGCGGTTGAATTCCAACACACAATGTGATTAGGCAGTGAATTCCAGTAGTTTATGACACGATTCGCGTAGAAGTAATGCCGGCAGGATAGCCGAGCAGTTGCAGTAGTTGGTCGTAGTTTGAAGATATGCTGGCGCAGTGGACGATGCTCTGCTAATGTGAAAAGTCGAGTGTAGTCGTAGTTCAGTTTGCTATGTAGTAATTTGTGAGCTAGAATTAGATCTGCACGCATTCGACGAGTCTTTAATGTTTGTAGCTTCAGTACTCGCATTCAGCTTCAGTAGCTGCGGCAGCGTTTTTGTTGCTCGACGTTGTATCTTTTCTAACAGCTCAATATCTCGCGTGCGATAAGGACACCAAGAAGTACTTGCATATTCTAGTTTAGACCTAACTAATGCAAAATAGAGTGCTTTGAACGTTGTTCTATCCCAAAAACGCAGAGTTCGTTTTATTGATCGTAGACTATTGTTAGCCTCGACAGCTATACGGTTACAATGTCCTGTTGGTTTTAGCGATTGAGATATTGTTACGCCTAAGACTTTTGTGTATTCTACCGCTGGTATTTCTCTGTTGTTAACGACATATGAGTGTTGTGGATTATGTTGACCAAAATGTATGCACACGAATTTATCGATGTTAAAGTCAACTAACCAATCGTCGGCCCATTTAGATAATGAATCTAGATCTTGTTGCATGTCCCTTGTTCCGATATTTGGCATATGGCGGTGAATACGACGGACGATCTTAGAGTCGTCAGCAAAAACCCATACACCGGAACTGATAGCGTGCGCAATGTCATTGATGTAGAAAAGAAACAAAACAGGGCCGAGCACAGATCCTTGTGGAACGCCCGAAGTGATGTTTTGCGGTTCTGACTTAACGCCTTTGACAACGACACACTGAGACCGGTGTTTTAGAAATGCTGCTATCCAGCCTAATAATGGATCTCGTATGCCGTAGGACTGGAGTTTCATTATCAGGCGACTATGCGGTACCCGATCAAATGCCTTACTAAGATCCAGATATATTGCATCTGCACTGTCGCCAGAATCAATTATATGAGTAATGTGATTAAGATAATCCAAAAGTTGTAGCTCGGTGGATCTACCAGAAACGAACCCAAACTGGGAATTCGACCAGATGTTGTTGGCAGTGGCATAACTCATAATGGCGTCTTTGATTATTGTTTCCATGATTTTACAGGATCCCGATGTAAGGCTTATCGGACGATAGTTGTATCGATCAAATCGGCTACCTTTTTTAATATTGGAGTAACCAGGGCAAACAACCACTCATCGGGGATATTGGAAGTGTTCAAAGATAACTGAAATAAATCGGCAAGATACGGAGACACAACATCACGGCACTCGTGGAGCAAGAGGTTTCTAATATTGTCTGGCCCGGCTGAAGCACTTCTTTTTGATCTGACTATAGCTGCAGAAACGATATCGGCCGTAAAACTAACATCTGAAAGAGTACTTTCTGTTCTTAATGAGAAATCAGGCATTGTTGTCGTATTCTCGTCGATAAAACAGATGCGAAGTACTCGTTCAGCAATGTTGCTGTTTCGAATTCAGAAGTTGTATATAACCCGTCATCCCGAGTTATTAGCCCAACACTTGCTTTAACTTTCTTGTTTCTATTTACGTATGCGCACCACGACTTTGGGTCATCGTGTATGTTTTCGGCTGAACGTCGCTCATAACACCATATTGCATAATTGGTTTCTTCCACCAGATGGCGACTTGAAGCTTGATATCTTTCAAACGTTACTGCAGTATGGTCGAGTAAACGCTCGAAAACAGTTTTTTGCTGACGCTGGGCTCGTCGCGTTCTAACTGTTTCCCATAGCTGCCATGGCGCTTTTCTCTATAAGTATAGAGGAAGACATTTTTTGCTCTGAATGTTCAAAAACCGACATAATTTGATCGATAAATAAACATTATTAGCTTCCTCAGTCTCTTTAAAGTTTCAGAAAGGCAATAATACCATCGCAATACATTAAGTTTAATGTAAAAGTTCTTTTTAATGCATTTTAAATCCACATCCTTCATTTCTCCCATCATCTGTTTTACTGTATATAAATTTCGAAGACCAGGTTCCGGTTCCGGTTTCGGATCCGGTTTAAATGGACGGTTCCGGTTGCTGGTTCCGGTTATTCCTTGATATTAGTATATATAAGTTCATCATCATTGCACCATGATATGGGCCGTGCTGTTAACTGGATAGTTAGGGAACCCTTCTGCCTACCCGCACATCTATTCTTCGCATTGTCCTTGGTATCATCACCTAAATGTAAGCTAATCGGAGATCAATTGTGTTTGTTGTACAGCAGCAGCGTGTTAAAATAAATCTAGAATCTCTAGAAGTAGCCAAAGTTTCACGCAATGTGTGTTCTAGGAAAGTGTAGCCTCCCCCCCCCCGACTAACAAATATCGGGGTGTCAATTCTTACAAGGCCTAAGGATCTGCCTGAAATTATTTGTCGGACATCCCCCACTCATGGTTGACTTGTGGCCATAAAATGGTATCAGTAGGTGCTGTCTCCGTATGTGCTAGAAAAACTTCTACGACAGGCTTCTTCTAAATTGGTCGATTTTTAACCATAAAATGGCCCTAGCTGCACCAATTTTAGGTCATATGTCCTCCAAATGGCTCGACCGTGACCCTTTTGGTCCGACTTCATACAAACAGACCATAGTTCACATGTCACTGCGTTACCCTACAGAATAATGACTTATTTCGGATTAAAATTTGACCCCAGCGGTACCCTTTGCGACCCAAGTAGCAGGTTTCAGGTAGCTCGTTTTGCATAGACATCGATATACGAAAAATTCAGGGTTTTTTATGTCTGAAGGGGTCTAGACACTGTACATAAGAAAACGTTTCATTTTGGCTTCAAAAATTATGTTTCAAAAGTACATGGTTTAGTGAAACAACCCTAGTGCAACGTCAGTGCCATACATATTTTTATGTTAGGAACATCATTTGTTTGCTTGGAACAAAAAATTACTCCAAATGTTAAAATTCAGGTGTCGGCAGGTGTTGAATACACCCCTTCTAGACTAGTAAGACGGCACTTTCGGATCAAGGCCACTCGGCCACATGCGGAAAGCTAGCTATCTGAATTTCGTGGTTGCAGCCTGCAAAACTGTTACAAAACCACTACATTAGTGGAAAGACCATTTGGATCACCACTTATATCCTAAACCATGCGTCCTTCTAGTTTGTCTAGCAACTGAAAAAATTAGTTCCTTAATTTACTCCAAGGTTACGCAGCAGCAGGGGAACAATTAATGGTTGCTATTACAGGTGGTAAACCTAATGGTAATAACAAATTCTATTTCCATAACAAATTTTTTTGTCGTAGCGAGTTGCAAGCGAGGCTCGAGCGAGTTGTGCGGAAGTCTCGAGCAAGCGACAGTCATTTATAGCGAGCACTGTATGTCGGAATACAGATAGATGAGTTTGGAGAGGATGTATGCTAAATACACAGGTGTTAGAGTCTAGAAGTTAGTCCTCCTGGGGGAGAATTTTGAGTCTCTAACAATTTCAGAAATTTGCACCTCCCCGAGACCCTCTAAGTCCTAAGCCTATAGACTTTCAACACATATGGTTTACTCGTTAGCCCTTGATGCCACTTGCGACTAGAAATTTATAATATCAAATACATACCACAAGCCCAAATATCGACCGCTTTGCCATACGGCTCTTTCTTTAACACTTCGGGAGACAAATAGCCTGGAGTTCCGGCGAATCCTGAAAAACATTATTAATCCACGAATTGAAATCGTTCACAAAATATATCAACAGACGATACGAAGAACTTAATTATCTCAGTTTTGTTGTAACAAATTCGCTTTTCTACTAACTTCAGATCATTTGATATTCACAGTTTTTTGCGCTGTACAAGTCTCCTTACTATTCTGGATATAATGCAAAAGGACGCGAAGGAAGATTAAATTGCAGCTAATTTTTGAAAACACGAACAACGTAAACAATATATATACTAGTTTCTCCGTGGGAGGGTGAGGGGTCCTTCAGGATTTGATCTTCCCCGGTGTGTGAAGCGCTTTCCCTCGGTTTATGCTACCCCCCTCCCCGGTTGATAAGCTGGGAGTCAGCCCATGCTTGGTCACCCCCAGGTTTAGGTATGCCCTTAACGGGCAAGGAACAAGAAACCCTTGTAATAAAATACCTGCTTCGAAAAATGCTTCTTGTACTGCTCTATTGGAAAAATACTTTTATTGTTTAGCAGTGGCGAAGTTGAAATTTTTGACATTGAAGCAGCACTAGGGGTTTGTCCAGGATATCCTGAAAGTGATGCTATAGATAATTAAATATTCATTGAAAGGTTGCAAATAGACTTGAATTTGTGGTTTGAACACCTCACAATTTGAACAAAAATTCCCACAGTATAAAGCAAATTTTAAACCATTTGAATCATGGGACGTTTTCCATACTTGTCGACTTCCGGTTCAGGCAGCGACCCCTCAGGTTCACGAATTGGGGATTCCTCCGGTATGTCCCACCCCCAAAAAATTTTGAGCCGATGAAGAAGCGAGATATAATGAATCAAATTCCAAATCCAATAGAGACGTACGGAGCGCGTCGATCCACAAACCGTAGTAGTGAAGAGTGTTTTAACGGTGTCTTAAGTCTTAAAGGTGAGTAAAGATCAAATCGTTTAATTTACCGCGTCAGTCTTTTTCATAGTAAATTAGAACGGTATCAATACATTTTTTCACACAGAATCTAGTATTATAATGTATGAAACAAAAATCCGAATGAGCACTTTATTTTGTACATGTAAATATATATATAAATATATATATAAATAATGTAATATTAATATAAATATATATATATATATATATATATATATATATATATATATGTATATATAAATAAACATAAATATAAAAAATAAATTGTTGACGAAAAAATTTCCGAAAGGTTCCTGAAAATAGCAATTAAACAGCAGCTATTTCTTTATCATGAGCGGTTTGCTTTGAAGGACCTGCTCGTATATACATATTTCTGTCAGTAACTGTGGACTGCTTTTATTTCTGGCTGCGCCGGACAGTCGCGTCCAAATATAAGTGCAATCGATACCGATACAAATCGAAATTTCATTTAATCGAAAAATTAACCGAAATATTACAAATTTTAAAATTTATTTAATTGAAAATTGAAATCGATCGCTTATTTTTTACTTATTTCTAGACGCGACTGTACTTGCGGGAACTGCGACATATTTTAGCCCAAAAAGCAACAATCCGTTTTCACAAATGATTTGTTTCTGCAATTAATCGTGTCCAGACCCGTTGGCATAAAGACTTTTGCTATTAATATTTTGTTAAACTGCATAATCTGGGAACTAAAAGTAACATACCTCATGTATTCAAAGTACAGTACTCGCCAAAAATGACTGTCGCTCACTAAGACTAGTTCGCCGAAAATTTGTTCCAAAAATAGATTTTTATTATAAAATTTTATTACTTTTAAATCTCGAGCGAGCCACTCGCCTGAAATGCGACCTTAGTGTTGTCAATAAAATAATTGTGTTAAATTTAAATCAATTTAATGTTTAATTAGTGTATTTGATTAAAAATAGGATTTTATTACTGATAATTGTGATATTTTAATAGGCGCTTTTTGCGCGAACTTCTCCAACATTAACTCAGTATTCTATAGTCACAGTCAATTTTAACGAGGACTAAACCGTGCTCAACTTTCTACAGACGTATATTACTTCAAATCGTAATTCCGATTATTAATTTTACCAGGACTAAACCCAACTCAAAGCACTTCAAATCGTATTTTTGACAATTATTGGTCAATTTTAACGAGGACTAAACCGTGCCAACTTTCTACAGCGTATATTACTTCAAATCGTATTTTTGACAATTATTGGTCAATTTTAACGAGGACTAAACCGTGCTCAACTTTCTACAGACGTATATTACTTCAAATCGTATTTTTGACAATTATTGGTCAATTTTAACGAGGACTAAACCGTGCTCAACTTTCTACAGACGTATATTACTTCAAATCGTATTTTTGACAATTATTGGTCAATTTTAACGAGGACTAAACCGTGCTCAACTTTCTACAGACGTATATTACTTCAATTATTTTTGACAATTATTGGTCACTTTAATGCTATGAAACAGTGCTCAACTTTCTACAGACTTATATTACTTCAAATCGTATTTTTGACAATTATTGGTCAATTTTAACGAGGACTAAACCGTGCTCAACTTTCTACAGACGTATATTACTTCAAATCGTATTTTTGACAATTATTGGTCAATTTTAACGAGGACTAAACCGTGCTCAACTTTCTACAGACGTATGTTACTTCAAATCGTATTTTTGACAATTATTGGTCAATTTTAACGAGGACTAAACCGTGCTCAACTTTCTACAGACGTATATTACTTCAAATCGTATTTTTGACAATTATTGGTCAATTTTAACGAGGACTAAACCGTGCTCAACTTTCTACAGACGTATATTACTTCAAATCGTATTTTTGACAATTATTGGTCAATTTTACGGAGGACTAAACCGTGTTCAACTTTCTACGTATATTACTTCAAATCATATTTTTGACAATTATTGGTCAATTTTAACAGGATTAAACCGTGCTCAAC
>JASANE010013264.1:0-17416 GCA_030248225.1 Trileptium ribeirensis
AATCGACAATCATCGTTCAGTTACGTATTGCTAGGTAAAGGAGACGACCGTAGCTTAACGAAATCTTGTCTTGCCAGCGTTTGCAAATGCGTATTTATTCGCTCGCTTTGCTGTCAGGAATAAAGCACTAGATAGCTTAGTGTTTTACGGACGAAGCCAGTAATAGTATGACCACGGCTCAATTTTTGGCGCTGACTCCAATTTGTCAAATAAACGGCGGCGTGAAAGTATTAAGCTTAAAGCCAAGGATAATTAGACTGAATATATATACCGCGGGCACCACAGCCTGCTTATAGCTTACGCCCCTCAGATTAAATTTGGCAGCAAAGCACTGACACTCTCAATTTGTTATTAATTACCTATTTTTTTATTATAAAACCGAACCGCTACGACAAGTTCTTTGAGGTGATCGTGTAATTTCACAGATTCAATAAAGGAAAGTTAGTCGTCGTAATAAAAATAAGTTACACTGAGTTCTGAGCTGTATCAGGATAAGTACCTACAAATATATACAATAAATAATCTTGAAAGTTAGGAACAAGGTATTAGAAAATTTTTTTCTCATGTTTTATTTACCAAATGTCTTTTAAATTAAAAATTCGCTTTTGTAGTTTTGAGCCATGAGAAAATTTTAAGAAATCTAATGATGGAACGAAAGCTAGCTGGAAATGTAGAAATGTCATGTCTGCCAAAATATTGAACTTTGTTCCCGGTTTCACTAACCAATAGGATTTGCTGGGCGACTGAGTGAGAGTTGTTTTCAGGTTTTGAGCAACATTCCAAAAGCTATCCCTCTTTCATTCTCCCCAGAACTAAAGTCTCCAAACTAAAAGAACTAGCTAAATACATTTCGAGTGTCGATGGGTAATGGTTGGTCGGCGTGAGGTATCTCGAACCCCGAACGTTCGGGTGAAAGTCATGTTTACTAACCATTGAGCTATCTCGTAGCTATTTTTAGGGCTACGGGCGTATTGCAAATCAATCGTCCAGTTTTTTTATTATTTTTCAGCAATGCGGAAGAACCAGTTCGCTGTTCTAGCTTTGTAGGCGCAACTGATTTGTTAAACTAAAATTAGCGATTTTTGGTTACATGATATAGTATTGTGATCCGTTTATTAACGCCCCGGAAAAAATAACATAGCAACAATTTATAAAATTGAAGCAATGAAGTTTGGGCCAATTTTCCCAGCAACATATTGACGGGTTGATTTATATTAAAAAACCTAATGTGAACCTACGTTTACATCAGTAAAACCATATGTGTTCAGGTGGTAATAACACTTGGAAAATTTGAAAAAACACCATGTCGTACAGTAATTTTAACATAAAGCTTCTATAATTACCGCTGGGTGTATAGAGCCTAAGTATGTATTTCGAAAACACAAATATCTCTTCTTTAACTGAAAACTAAAATAAAATATTCAAGTTATATCGTCATTTGTATTCGTAGCCATCATGCACAAATCAAGGCTTTTACCCAATAACATTATTTACTAAAATGTATATATTTCAAATTTCTAAGTTTCTTGAAAATTAGACAATCTTATCTAAATTAGTCATATACCTAGATTTTTTGATTAATTTTAGCTTCAACAGGCAAACTATGCGGGCGCGTCAAAGTTTATTGCTCAAATCTTGGTCAAAATTAGAAAGCATTTTTGCACATTTAATGTATTTGAACGTGTAAACTAAAGACCGAGCCGAGATCAAATTTTGAAGCCCCAGTCGATCAGACGGCAGTCTCTGAAAATACATATTCTATATGTGGAGCAACAAATATCCGGAATGAAAGCAAAAGACATTTGACCTTCGACCATGACAGACTATGACCAGACGCGACCTGGAGCTGGCCCGTCTGCGATCTCTAGTGTGAACACTGTTCAAACTTTTGCAGCGTATTGTCCCATCATTCTACAAGCAATAGAACTTGAAACATTTTTAGTTCAAATTTGAGCTAAAACTTTGTAAGCATGGTGATTTGCCATACTTTTCCACTACAAGTTACAGTCAAATTTCGAGCTCAAATTCTTAGCTCAAAATTTGAGAAAAAAGTTTGACGTGTGAATTCACCTCAACAAAATTCTATTTAAACACATATAGTTTGGGAAGCTATTCACGGATATGGGTAATATTTTCTGTTAAATGTGATTGATGTACTCATTTCAAACTATCGTGGTTCACTTTCTTCGACAGTAATATTGTTGACTGTTTCAGAAGTGTTTGGGCTGACACAGTTTGCTCAACGTTTGGCAACGAACAATTGTGACTTCAAAATATTTTGGCTGCCATTCTAAAATCTATTAATGTGTATTGATCTTATTAGAATGATTTATTTATATCATATACCATACATTCTCATGTTCTGAGGGTCTCAGACAAGGGTAGCCTGGGTTGACAGCGCGCCTTTGGCGCAGGAAAGGGGTCCGTAGCCTTAGAGAGGTAGTCTACCTTGAACCCCAAGTTCGGCATGTATGCTATATACTATAGGTGTTAATAGGTGTAGGGGTACTGCGTCAACCGATATTTGTCAACTCCCTTTCAAGTCTTGAGCTTGTCACCAATGAGCTTTCCTCAGCGCATATGACGCCTGGAAGATTTTGGGAAAATTGGCAAAAATTGAGTAAAATTTGGGGAAAATTAGCACAAATTGGCATAAATTTGGAAATATTCTAACAAAAACTGGATTAATTTGGCAAAATTGGGTAACATATTAGTAAAATTACGCAAAATAATGAGTTGTTAAAATTTGAGAATTTACCTTTCCCGTGAATTACCTCGTCCTTTCCAGTGGATCCTAACCCAACCAGCCAACTGCTTAAGCAGCCGCAGTTTGGACACCATATACTGGCTAATACATAGTCTTGATAACCCAACTGTGAGCATCGAATTCTATATATTCTATATATTGTACATTATATATTCTATATTCTATATATTCTATATTCTTATACTATAAAATACGTTTCAACGAAATTCAGTAGTTAAATTTTAATCATTCAGGTCTATACGGATCGTCAAATGTATCTTCAAACAGATCGAAATAAATGTTAGTGTAAATCAATTGTACAAATTAATGAATTCAAATTATTGCCAATACGACATATATCTGTTTGCGTATGACTCTTCACTCACCCACAAAAATCCCCTGGCAAGTTATTATCTGGCTTTAGGAATAATCGCTTTTTTGATCTAAAATCTTCGGGATGAGACTTTATCGCTGAGCTTTGCATTTTTTTTTCTGCCCTGGTGCATCTAATTCTTTGAAACGTTGTCCAAAGTATAACGAATATATGGGAATAGCAGAGCGAAGTAATATTAAGAAATTAGTTGCAACCTACGGCAAAGCCGAAGTCAGTAATTTTTTTCTGAAACAATTCTTTTTCATGAAATAGTATTTCTCTTGGAATTTATAAATATGGCTGTATAATTTGGACTAATATTGTGATTGCCAAGTTTACGCAGATCTGTTTGTTTTTGCTGAATGAAATTTCAATTTTTACGCTTCGCATTATAGTTTTAAGGAAATAATGTTTGCTACCCGATGTAGCAACTGTTATTCGTTGATGTCTTAGTTAGTTTTGTATATTCTTAAATTAAGGGAGCAAATCTTTGAAATCGACTTACACCGAAAAATTAAGATTGATGATAATGGGATAAATGTTCGGATACATAAAAGGTTTCTCAACTAATCAAAAATCTTAGAGGAATGCTTCACCCACATCAGGGTTCCGGAAGCATCATATTTTTGCCGTAGTGCGTTTTGGTTTAAAATTTTTTCTCTAAATTGACATTCTTTGCTTGGATTGAAGCTAAACCAAAATATTTTGTGCTCGATTTTTTTCCAGCACTTCTGTCCTTAAAGGCCAATTAAGCTGCCGTAGGATCGGAATTCTGTTTACCGGCGTTTGCAGCCACACTAAACCGATCTTGCTTTACATTGGCATGACATATCATACAATTTTTTCGATAGAATCAACTTTTTTGATAGTCCTCGAATTTCATTTCGTAGCTTCGGCTTTGAGGCAATTAGGCTTATTGGAAACTGGATCTGGTGAGGCGATGAAACCGATTTGCAAACAAACGGTTGTTTGATAACTTTCTTCTGTTCGCGTCGGATGTATGTCATGAGAAAGCCGACAAGTCAGAGTATTACCGATTGAAAGAATATTCGCTTAGTACGTCTAGTTGATTTAATTGTTGTCGTTATTAGTTAAATGCAACGCTTTAAGCCATCTTGACTTTGCCTCTGGTCTGTCTTCGGGAATCATTGCATCTGATCCGATTTCGGGTCACATTGCATCTCACGCGATTTCGGATCACATTGCATCTTACCCGATTTCAGATCAAATTGCATCTGACCCGATTTCGGAGCACATTGTATCTGACGACGATTTTGGATCATATTGCATCCGACCCGATTAAAATCTTGCGTTTAACATATATGGTGTGTATGTTCAGTGTATTTTTACACGACAACATCCCATACAGACTTGATAAAGTTGCGGATTACTATGTTGGATAGGACCAGATGCAATGTGAACTTTGCCTGATTAGTCAGCTTGTTTAAAAAGCTATAAAACCGTCAAATTTCAATAGCTTTTGTTGCACAAATTTTGTTCGTTGAATTTTTTCAACTTCGAAAATCTCTGATGATTTTAGTGAATCCTTCGTAAAAAGTATTTCTCTTAGTAGTGATAATTGATGCATATCGTGTTTTCATTACCTTTTAGATAAAGAAGGGACTTACACCCTGGTAATAGTAAACAAGTGGGAACAAATTTTGTCTATTATACCATGACCTTCTTCCCGCACCCCAAAAAAGACAAATCACCCAGGGGTAAAGCTGGAAACGGACCGCATCACTTCAGACGCGTTTATGTGGCGAGTTCATACTCTTCTCAAGAATTCATCGTAAACTTTTGATAATACAAGCAAATCTTACATACAGCTTAATAACATAAACATAAATTTTAGTAGTTGTTACAAGCATTTCAGTTTTGACTTATACATATACGTTACTGTAAAACTTAGAGCCCTTTGAGAGTTTCAAATAATTTAGTAAGCTTGGGTCTTTATGGTTTATAAACGACCGACTTTTTTCAACACCATTTACAGGAGCTACATAACAAAAGTTGTTTATATTGCAAGTTGACCAGTATAGTGCCAGGAACATCGACCACTGTAGAATGTTTGTACATATGGACAACTGAGCAGTTTATTAAGCCGGATATATTATTGTTTTATTTTATTTATACCACCGTATGTAATTCTCTTTTTCTGGCAAATAGGTAGTTGACGATGAAGTATTCTCGGAATTTGCAGTCAAAAGCGTGATTTATTGCAGTTCGTCCTGATCTACTCTGGCTATGTATGCAGGAGAAATGTTTGTAGTATTGGTCGGGAGGATAGATCTTTCTAGAAGTGCAGATTTCACACGAAAATGCGCACTAGAACCGGGAAGTTTTGTCTCTAGCTGCCGTTCATAACAGACAAATATCTCTTACAGCTGGCTGTTTAATATTTTCGTTTCTTTTATACTGCTAGAAATTATTGTCTTTAATTTTAAATTGCAAGAAATTTAAATCTGTTAAGCATAGCTGTAAGAGAGTTTATTCTTATATGACTGGCTGTAAGAGACTAAATATCGTAGGGACAACAGTTAAAAATCTTAGTTTGTTATTTACTGCTGCTAGAAATTAAAATCTCTTAGACCCAATCACAAGATATTTAAAGACACAAATACGTAAATATCGCTATTTTCAAAATTTTTGTTTAGGCGCCTTTTACTAACCAACCTAGCAGCTAAGTAAGACACGGTCTTTCATGCATGAAAGTTATACTATTGTAACTGGAAAGTTTTTTACGAATATATGACCATATGTATCACAAATTTCCAGTTTCTTTTCGTGATTTTCCGTTGTCGTCATATATTTCCGGCTTTTAGAGCCGATTCAGGCCCTTGTGACAATTTCTCAGCCTAGCTTTACTATTAGCTAATATATTTGTAGGGTCTGGCTCGGCCCATAAAATGTCACACTGGCAGATTGCAGCAAGCCAGCTTGGCTTTAGAGCCGCGGAAGACTGTGACAAAATCCGGCCCTACTGCACACATGATGCATGAACCATATCAATGGTCGCGTTAATAAATCTATCACAATAAGCAGATCATTTCATAGTATCTCAGCAAATAATCGGGTTAATTGAAACAGTCCATTTTAATATCGGGTTAATTGAAATCCCCAGCAACTTTATCCTAGTTTGACAGGGTATCATGCTGCATCAAATTTTGAATTGCATGGTCAGTATCATTAGATGCGTTATTAGGGGGGGCGATAATTACAACAAAATAGCGAAAATTCTCGATTGCTCCACGTTTCCGTTACATAGACAATATCATAGCAAAGTTCAAGACTTGAAAGTTTATTCATTAGGTTTCTCGCATTAATAAAAACAACCTTCAACCCCCGTAGAATAAACATATTGTCGGCAAAAGCAAACAAAGGATGTGTTAGAAGTATTGGCTTAAAAATACATATAAGAAGAAACATTCCCTAGTGTCCCTGTATTCACTAATGCTGATCGTCCACCGATATTTACCGGGTTGCTCCGCGATTACGAAACCCCATCCGGCCGCGTTTGCGATTATGTTTAGCACGGTTTTCTTTATCAATAGCATGTGGCTTGGGGCTACAATTTGCGTTGATATAAATTCCAAACAGCTAACGATTATCATCTGGATACCGGAAGTTCTTGAGATTTGCTAATATATCCAAGTTTTTTGAAACATAATCACGTAGTACTTCCAATAAACGGAGTGTTGGACGATCGGTCAATCCGTGCTGGAACTCATCTGATTTAAGAGCAGCGCCAAGACGATAGGTCACCTTTATCTCAAACCTGAAGCAATCAATTTAGTAGCCTCATTGAAGGATTGCAAGTCATTAGCCTTTCGAACTTTACCATCACTTTCGTTTTCTGGCAGACCAGCAATTATAACTTTGCATTTTCGACGTTATCTAATTCAGAGACAGCCTTGGCCATCGCACGAACACTGAACAGCTGGGTTAACTCTATAAATCCTGTTGTTTCCAACTGGACTCATACTGTTGCGTCCAATTATGGCAGTATTTTCAGTGACTCTGGCTAGGCTTTCTGTCAGAGTGACGATTTTCGCCATCAGTAAATCAGTACAAGACGTAATACTGTCCTGTTACTCATTTCGTCTAATTTTTGTTTCACTCAGTGATTTAACTGTTTACAGATCATCGTATAAATCTATCGTAATAGAACCGTTTGACGATTGAGCCAATCATCCTGTGTAGTATTGATGCTTGCATATGGGGAGCGTGATGGAAATATGCTTTGCAAAGATCACATTGCAGCAAAGAATCTCCTTTGTCGGCATTGATTACGGTTCTTCAAGCACAACATACAGGATCATTAAACATCGTTGATATCAAATATTCCGAGTTAGAACCTTTCTATATAGTTATCTGATAGAAAAATAAATCTGAATGTTCCTGTATGCCCTAGAAACCGCGATGGACTAAATACCTTTTTGTGTTACGGACGATAGCTCCAAGTTTGGGACTAATTTTAATTTATAGATCACAAAATGAAGCACATTCGTGATTGATGAATTTATTTCATAAGTGTTTGCCACTACTTAAACGTTGCAAAAATATAGAAAAATTACATCTCTTAATGCATTCCGGAGTTAAAATGCACGACAGCGAATTATATAAATTACCCCATAGACTTTTAAAATTAATTTTTCCTAATTTTTGGCTTTATAAAACAAACAGTATGCACCTAAAATATTTCGAGCAGGTTAAATTTGAAAAACGATGATCTTTGCAATACGAATTGTGGTTGCAATACCGAGGTCAGAAGGACAAGTGATTGCAATAATGAGGATAGTGCAAAGCATGAAAAAGATATGTTTCCGGAAACTTGTATTGCGAAGTTCAATACCAAACACAAAAATTATTACATGTTCATAGTGCGAATGAAATAGTACCATCAATGATAGCCCCATCGTAGTAAATGAAGTCATAAAAGATATTAACGCATATCAAACTCTGTCGTTTGAGTTGTCTCTGAAGTTCAAATCTATAACTCAAGAATTAAACGTGGAATTCCGCAAACAGTTTCATAGTGCTTATATCATTGTGATTGATGATGTACAAATAACATCTCCATGACGTATTAGCTAATTTTCCCAAATCATGCGCAAATTCAGCGTTACTTTGACTCTAAGCGCGGAATGTGTCATTTGGTTGGAATGTTTGTTTTGAACTAAGAGGGTCTTTTAGCCTGAGAATTTGGTCAATTTAGAAGATACAGAGCTGATTTTGGTATCAACCAATTCAGCTCGATGAGGCCGTTCAGAAAATACTCATTTTACCCACATACTTGATTTTTTTTTCAATTTTTTAAGGTCCCGATGGTCCCCCATTGTGAACCCAAACATTTTTTCTTTGGGATATGGCCATGTTGGGTACCGTTCGACTCGGTTTGATGAGAGAAATCTCTCTATCTCATAAGTTTCTAACGGTAGCGTAGATTTCAATGAACTACACACCAGTAGATTTCTCTCATCAGGCCGAGTCGAACGGTACCCAACGTGACCATATTCTGAAGAAAAAAATTTTGGGTTCCAAGGGAGGACATTGGGATCTAAAAAAATTTAAAGAAAAATTTCAAAGATGTGGGTAGAATGAGATTTTCTGAACCGCCTCATCGAGCTGAATTGGTTGATACCAAAATCAGCTCTATATCTTCAAAATTGACCAAATTCAGGCTGGGGGCTAAAAGAAAAGACCCCTAAGAGGATACATACAGTAGTGCTTTGATTGCAGTTCTTTGGTTTAAAAGTGAATACTCAAGGTGATATCTATTTCTAAATTAAATCCATTAAGAATTTTGTTTTATCATTTCTAATTTAGCAAAATTTTGATATATATTTAGTTTTTGGTGTTTGTACTCCACAGTATCTTTAGCGTTTTTAGCGGGCGACCAATAGAATTTTACAGAGATAGTTCTTTTCATTATTACTATTCCAGACTAGGTATGTAAAAACGTGTTTATTCGAGCTAAAATGTTTTAGAAATATGTGAACTAACGTCAGATTTGTTCAAATAGGGCACACGAAAACATGCTACAAATATTAGAAATTTGATCCCGAAGTTTGACCAGATACAAAGACAATGAAAAATCTGTAGAATCTAGCAAATGTTTAAAAAAATTAAGAAATATGGGCTAGGTTTCGACGCAATGATGCGAGACTAAACGTAAGGTGACTTCACCAACTATCCAATTATGCAATAACTGATATCGAATCCCAAAACTTTGTTATAGCAAAATGCATTTCATTCAGATTTTCGCTAACTAAAAAATGGCAAGGTCAAATCAAAGTGTCAGAAATTGTACCTTATGCGCGCAGAATTTTGGTGATTTTGAATTTGCAGAAATTCGGTTGCCTTCCTTGTAGTCATACATGTCAGCAGGGGGGAGGGTAGGAGGGTAACCCCCCTGAAATCCGGACCCCCAGGCCGAAAAGCCAGGGGGTAACCCGCCCCCCGGGGTTGAGGTGCGCAGCACCCGCCACCGTAGGGGTGCTTGGCAGCTCCTCGACGAGTGTCGAAGTAGGATCTTACTGCAAAACCTTGCGCAAATTGCGCCTGCTTGTCGCTAAAGCTGCATGTGCGGCCTTGAATTCATGGAAAGCTTTTTTGTTCACGACGTCATTCCCTGAAGTAAAAGTTAATGGAATTATACTTATTTATATACTAACACTAACTAGATATTTAGACATTGAATGTCTGCTATGGTCCACGGTGGATTAACCACGAACTCAGCACTAAAATAGCACTGGAGCACTCCATCGCCGTAGGAGTCGCACCCGATAGCTCAGCAGACAAAAGCCACGGGCGAGCTTTCTTATGCCACAGACCCATACCACATAAAATTGCTCAATTTTTACTTAGTTGTCATTTCATTTGTTTATGAATTTGAGAGATTTCCTAGTTGAGAGATCGGTGATTGCGTCACACGAGGTGTAATGTGCAATCAAATGCAAAGTTAGCTTTTTTGCCGCAAAATTAAGCCGTGTCTGCTTCGAATATGAAGAATCTTCTTAAAGGCAAATGTGTATGGTTTTGTTTGGCGAATTTGTTGTAAACAGAAACTGTCAGTTACCGGTAAACAGAAACTTTACATTTTACACAATTCTCAGAATTATAAATGCTCAGAATGCAATCTACACTTCTCAACATCGGAAACCCCGAAGGGGGGGTGGGGATCCCAAAACCCCCCGCCTCGACCAGTTTTGAGGCCGGAACCTAGTGCAGAAACTGAACGCATAGGCGAAAAATATGGCTGCTAGGACCAAAAAAAGAGGTCCTCGCGACCAACCCCCCTAGTAAAATTTGGCCGGCCAGGGGGGTTACCCCTCCTCAAATGGCCGCGACCCCCCCGTGGGGGCCTCTACCCCCCTGGTATGACCGACCGCCGCCATGTATGCTTGCAGTGCTAAAAATTTCAATTTGCAGGAGTTTTCATGTGGATTATTCACTATTCGGGAACAAAGTTAATGCGATGGTGCCGTCATAAGCAAATTGATGTTATAAGAAACGCTTTTAAGAAATTTTTCCTCAACGGGGCACACAGCCTCGACTATTTGGAGTAGGGCAGCAGTCACTTGATTATTTCGACAATAGCGTTTGCTGAAGATGTAGGATTGTGGCATTACGCGTACCCGCGGTGTACGCGATACAAGCGGGTACCAGATACCCGCGAGCTCAAGATTTGGGACCATCCCGTTTTGCTCAGCTCTGTGTGAGCATATCTATCTACGCTAATTATATGAATGCGAATGTGAATCCGTTGGGTGTTCACTGTGCAGAAGTGGTTCATTGTTTTTCATTTGTGTATTTTGTAACCACTTTTCGACAAGCTAAATAAAGCACCAGTTAAGTCAATGATCTCAGCGACCGATCTTAATACATGATTGCTTTTTCAGTCATATATGCTCAAGTTCCGAGGGGAGTAGCCAGGTCCCATGAAGAGGCTTGTGACTTCCCAATGGTGGTACGGGAGTAGCCAGGCCCCGGTGGAGTAGAGGATCCAGACATCTGGATTGGGGCGTAATCCCCATTGCCAACCTATGAGTATGTATATGTTTTTCAATCATAAACATGCCAGCTATAGCTTTATTATATTCAGCAATGCGATTAATTATATACTCACGTATGTTTAAAATAATGTACTGCGATACCAAACCATTTATCGCATATGTAGTTGCCGCCGTTCGACTGTTTTGTTGCTAAAACATATTCGATAAGCACAGGAATCACGGCTGAAAACAAACTACTTGCTCGGAACTTGGTAAAGGTATTGCGGATTTGAGTTATTGGAGCATCAGAATTGTCGAAATCAGGTTGGTCAACCGGCTGAATTTTTGTCATCATGAACATTCGCACCATCAGCACGATTGAGAGCGAACCTTATTGCAATATTAGCAACAGTGACAGCCCACTCGCTCCGTTATGGACCGGAGCCCGCATAATGAATTTAACAATCAACACCATTTGTTCCGCTAGTCAAGAAGGCGGTGGGTCGTTGGTTAACGGGAGCTGGACCGGGATGCTTGAATATATAGCCAACGGAAGCGTCGATATTACTGGTGGCGACTATTTTCCCGATCCTGAACGAATTCAGTATTTTAATTGCATTTCAGCTACGGTCGACTATAATCCACGAATTTTTATTTTTCACCAGGATATACTGTTAGGCAAATGGTATTACTATTGGTGGAGGGTATTTTCACCATCCATATGGTTCGGGTTTGTTATGCTCATAATGGCACCATATGTTTTAGGCCTGAATGGATTGAAACTGCTGGATTTACCAATATCGGTTCTCTGCTTTTTGTTCACGTCTTTGTTCTCGTGTATAATGTCGTCAACATTTTTCCCAAAATATGAGATCCCGTTTACTTCACTCGAACAAGCAGCACCGTTTTTGTACGACCGACGCTATGTTCTAGTGTTGGCGAACTATATGGTCGACGATTATATTTATCAGCTCATACAGAATGAAAGTGACCAGTTTTCAGCGATAAACAAAGCATTTCGAGTTAACCCGCCCAGGATTACTGATTCACTGAGGCAGGCTATTCGTTATATGAACCGGAAATCGAACTCAGATAATACGTTTATAATCGATTATTCCTCTGAAGCAAAATCATATTTGCTGAAAAATCCAGCGTTGTTCGCTGCATACGTAGATGATGTCCCTGATTTCTTCGGCTGCAGCCTATTTAAGAAGGATGCGCTGGACAATGCTATTGTTGAAAGTGTGACGTTGGGATATTTGTACAGTATGGAAATGATGATCGAGCCAAGTATTTTCGATAGGCCAACCCATTACAATAACATCAGAGCAAAACATGGTGAATTCGTTATGAAAATGGATCTGGTCAATCTTCGTGAAGCATTTTATGGCTTAATCGCAGGATGGCTTGCTTTGATTGCAATGATATTGGCAGAACGGTACATACAATTAGGCTATATCTCGCTGAAATGGATGACCTACTACGTTGCTTGATATCACCCAAATGACGAAAGGAAAAGTATAACACTCTAATGTATGTCCGCGTTTTATAACACCTGGTTTGGCTATGCCACCTGTGTTGATTTCCGGGCTGGTCAAGGCGATCTGACTGACGCCAATCATCTAGCAGGAAAGATATGTCAGACAGACAGCAGTTCTGTGGAGTTGCTTGTTGAAACATTGCCATAGATTACAACCTATTCCTCGCAATGTATGTTCCGATGGGATTCGACCCATGGATCCGTCCATAACAGAACTGTCATACTTTTCTACACCTCCCTTATAAATTCATGGCACTACCGATTAAACTATCACTTATATCCTATATTTTAAGGCTTGACGCTTGCTGCAGCGCCGATAATTGTAAAAACTCAGCTACATAATTCATAGCCGTAAAATTAAGAAAATTTCAAAACCTCGGCTTTCGTGCGGCTAATGTAGAAGGCCTATACAGAATTTAAATTTAGACGCTGGTGACAGAATATTCAGCGTTGTAGTGATTTCGTCAAATATCGATAATAACAGTCCAAACAGCCCAAATTTATCTCAATTCTGTTGGCTGCAATAATGTGTTTGACCGTGGCACCAAATTAGAGCAGCGTTATAAAATGGTCGTATTTGGAACGGAGTTTATTACGATACAAGTATATAACTGTCAAAAGCCATTGCCTTATGGAGGATTTTTTGATACCAGTGAATCTGTAGTTTACAGTGATACATCACCTTTATACACAGTTAAAGAAGAACAGCTTAATGCAATGGGTTCGGGTTCAGTTCAATTAATAATACTGTAGTGAAAACTTGAGGAAAATGTATGGGCGTTGAAAAAATTGTATCCGCTCATATATAGTACTCTATTTGCAATCATGTTTAGATAAAGTAAAAAATTTAGCTTTATTCGGGCAGATTTCAACGAGATGCCGATGCTTGACTGCATAGTTATAGTTAAAATATAACTCTGCCGACGCTCAACAATTCTCACGGCTCTTAGTTTGATCAAGAGTGCACTAGGCAATAGTATGACACTTCCTTGCGCTCACATATAAACCCGGGTTTGAAGACGTGGCCTTTTCGGCCTGACCCCCCACCCCCAGTTTTTTGTGGTTGTCGAAATGCGCTGACCCCCAGATTCTGGATGGGGGGAAGCTCGGACCGGCCAGTTTTTTGGAGTAGGTAGGACCCTTCCCTCAATTTCTGGGGGTGGGGGGTCGGTTGAACCAACAGCTGCTTATAACCCAACCCTCCTCTCCCCAGGAATTGGGAGGAGTGGTCCGACCTACCCTCCTCCTCCAAAAACACTGCATCAAAACTGCGTCGAGATGCACTGACCCCTGTCTTAGAACAGGGAGTCTGCCGAAAACGCCCGCGTCATCAAACACGGGTTTTATGTGAGTGCAGGCAAGTGTCATTCTCTTCCCTAATGCACATTTGGTTTGATGAGCCTGAAATGTGCAATTTCACAGTTGCAACAGCGATATATGTTCGAATAAAGCGTTACGTGCATTCAAACGACACGTGTTTTTTTCCAAATTTACATTAAATTTCATTTTATATGAAAAATATTTCATATTGTTAATCGAGTAAGATAGGCTATAGTCTGGCCCCTCAGCCCATATTGGACCCATCCATGCGACCCACCATGGTGTAATGTACACTTCTGTCAAAATATATATGTAACTTGTGTTGTGTAACGAGCTAGATTCACATTTCCGGTATCCAATTCTCACTTCAATTGTCATTATCATTAAATCTGCAGGAGATTTTAGTCTCTAACAGCTGACTTTTAGTGATTCTATTTATCATCGGCTGTCCTATGCGTAAAAGACACAAGTAATTTACAGCTATCTATTAGAGATATTAGTCGTAGGCGAGAAGTCGCTAAAAATAAAAGTCTTGAGCAACCATTTGCAAGAAACTAAAATATCATAGGACTATCCAATAGAGATTTTAGTTTCTTGCAAACAGCTTCTAGAGACAAAACTGTCTGCTTTTTGCACACACTATTCTGTGATGCCTGCATAATAACATTGTTTTCAAAAACCTGCGTTTTCGGGTACTCCTTCTCGCATCGAACTTACAAAAACTAGTAGTACCAAATATCAGGCAACCTTCTTAGAAACGATGGTCCGTCTAATTTTATAACCGAAGGGGAACGCTCAATTATATTTCAAAACACCGGGTTCATCTCAAAAACGTGTCATGCCTTTTGTATTCAGCTGGACGAAATATGCACGCATTTTTATCAGACAGTGGGATAGGGACACAGAGAGGTGTCCCAAAAGGATAACCCTTTAGCCATTCCATTGTTGAGATAACTGTTAATAAACATGATGTGGTCACTATACAAAGCGACAGCAAGCGATAAAATCCCACCTACCCTGCATGAGTAAGTTATCCACGAAATTACACGGCTAACACCATTAAATACCCGGTATTCCCATAAACACAACTGGGTATATTGATATCAATGTTCTTTATTCTAAATGCTTCTATAAAACCAAATCGTTCCAAGCATATAATCTTTCAAAAATACTTCAATCTAGTTCTTTTGCAGGATTTGAAGCACTGTGGTCATTTGCATTGTTGTTACCTTTTTATCGAAGGCTATCTTCAGCAGCCACAAATGTTATTTTGTGGTAACTATTTAAATACACATAAGTAGGACACATATTTCTGAAAATACTGTCTAATGGTTAAGTGATAAGCTATTGCACACATAATGTCAAATTTATACGGATGTTGTCAGTTATGGCTTCGAAAACATTAACAGCAAGCAACTTTCAACAATTATTTTAGTTTATGCCTAATTTACAGCGGGAATAATTGATGAAAATATAATCTTAGTTGCTGGGGCTTAAATTATTACTGATTTTGTTTTATATGTTATAAATGATAGATCAAATGTCGACACTATATAGGCTTAAAAAACTACACCTTCCTAAATTTCTGTTGTTTGATAACTGTTATCTGTAGTTGACTGCATGATGTCGACGGCCATTTTCAAGACGTACCCTGCTATGCTATGATGCCCCGTTAATATCTGCCGCAAAGCTCAAAATGTATCATAACTTTTATTGATGAATTAAAGTCAAGGGAAAACACCCAGCGCTAATAAATTCGTATCTACACCAAGTTCCTTTAACGAATCCGATCAAACCATCCGTTGCTGAGTTAGGTCGATAAAAAGCTACATTGTGAATTATAGTTTCAAATAACATTACAAAGTCTACATAACGTAAAATGGTCAAAAAAACGGTTAAACAGTAGAAATAAGACTAGTTATAATTTTATAAATACGTATATACCCATGTTTGCTAGAACACACCAAGAAAAACATTTTGATAAAGCCAATCCGACTATCCGATACAACACTATGACGATGAAAAGCTGCATCGTGAATTTCTTGCACTAGCTATGTGATTTTAATTAAATGATACAAAAATCTACTACGTACTGTAGTTAGAAATAATGGTTTTCTAGCTCGCTGAAAGCGATAAGGCGATTCGCTTAAGCGTAGCTGGGAAAGATGTACCTTGTTCGGAATAGTAGTATATCCCATGGGACCCCACTTGAACTGTGTATCATTTTAAGGCTTTCAATCTAAATGCTATAATTTGAAGGTTATCGAAGCTGCTGAAAACGACGATGTGATTTTCTAAATCCTATCGATGGTGTTGCGCCCTTCGAAACGCCATTCCGACCTAATTTTAGTAGGTTTAAACTTATTGCTACATGGGATTGTTGGAACTTGGATTGGCAAGTTTCGAAGCTTTTCGGGGTTGCCTAAATGATGACCTGATTCATTTAAGCATATCTGTGACTATGACGACGCTGTAGCGGCCCTGATAATTGGATGCGATTTTTATTTACAACGATCAAAAACGCAACACATTTCGAAATTTTGTACATATCGCAAGAAAGATTTGAATTCCAGGAGTCGTTTTTCAGGTTAAATGTCTCTATATCTTGGCCAGCTATACACAATAATGACTAATAGCTCTGAAGGTAAGGTACAGCATTGGACTGTCGCTCGTAAGGTCTTGTTTTCGAACCCAGGTCACTCATGCCATCATTGCGCTCCGGACCGGTAAGTTGAGTCGCATAGGGACGAAAACGGTCGATTGCGATGCCACCACTTGTGGTTCTAGGTACCACTCTGGACCTCGTACGGACCGAAAAGTTGAAGAAACAGAGATCGGCACCGCCCTCACCACAGAGAACAGCGGGAATTTTAAGTTTTATTAGCATTGTGAATTTGTAACGAAGAACAATCGAACGTAATATTTTATGATTAATTCAACACTGTGGAATTTTGGGAATGTCCGACTGTCGTTACGAATAGAAATTAACTCTGATCCTTTCATTCAACGTGCGGCTCCAACTGAATAAATGTCTCAAAATAACACGAATTCTACTCTCAGCCTGACCTCTAGGCTATAATACTATCACTCTCTTTGCGTGTATACCCAAACAATTCCACTCCGTCTATTTTCAGGAAAAGAAGTGCGCGCGGCGTAATACAATAATAACTTTACAAGTATACTGCGGTTCAAAACAAACAACTCTAATTGAAATGATGAGCAAAGTACGCACGTACAAAATCCACTACACCAAATCCACAAATCTGAATAATCAATAATATCTCCAAACACAAAAAGAGAAGAATATTTGTTAAAATATCGCAAAGGTGAACACATGCTCTTTAATACTCATCATCATTCCGCAGTGTCTTTATCTCTACTTCTTCACAAGAAATCTTTGTACCGCTTTAATATCCACGAGCCGCGTGACTGTCCACAAC